>JAGWEN010000665.1:0-64024 GCA_018703685.1 Orius laevigatus
GAGGGCAAAATGTCAAAAAAAATTCATGTAGGAAACAATGGGAAGAAAGAATTTCACGTTCCGAAACCTGAATGAAAGCAAACAATATTCGTCCTTGGGATAAAATTGAATAATCGACAAAAAATTCCAAAGGCGTTGCTACATTCATCCCGCACGAATCTCCTACGCCCAGAATTAATGGCCCCTTTCGCTTTTATTTTAATTGTGACATTTCTTTAGTTCAAAGTCCGAAAAGGGCAAAATGAAAAAAATGTCTTCTCTGCTGGAACGTCCCCTGATTTTTTTCGGTTTTTCGCCAATATCTCGAAAACCGTAGGTCGTAGGCGAAAACATATTAAGCACAAAATTAAAGCTTATTAAATTTTCTACAAATTTGATTTACTAAGATTTTTTGTAGGACCAAACGTTTCTGAGCTACGAGCTGTTTTTAAAAATTTTGCTAAAGTTTTGATTAGATGTCTTCCCTCCTGTCAAAATTGAAAATCCCCGTTTTTTTTCGCCTCGTATCTCAGAAACGTTTGGTCCTACAAAAAATCCTATTAGTACAAAATTGTAGGAAATTTAATAAGCTTTTTTTTTGTACTTAATATGTTTTCGCCTACGACCTACGGTTTTCGAGATATTGGCGAAAAACCATCGGGACTTTTTTTCTTGGTTAATCACGGGACCAACCCCTACACATTCCCGCATAGAAAATGCCTTTTTTCATTTATTTGTTCTTTTCGGGCTCAGAACATTTTTAAAGGCCCTCGATGGGTAATTGATTGGTGTGAATTCTTGGAGTGGCCTCCACCGAATGCAAAACAACCACATTCCTAACCTTCGTTTCCTTGATCTAGAGCTCCATAGCCAACCTAGAGGTAAAAGAAGCGTAATTATTCCCATTGCTTCCTTGAATTTTTTTTCTTTCAATTTAAAAAATCTTATCTAATTAATAGTTACATCATTTTAGTAGTTAGTACATATTTAAGATTATGTAGTATCCCTCCGTTCTTGCGGCTTCCCACCCCAGGGGGTTGAGGCAAAGGGACTCTTAATATACGTATATATTATATATATATATATATATATATATATATATATATATATATATATTTTAACGGTGTAGGTATTTTGTAGTGGAATGCCATGGTCGCATAGGGGGGCCTGACCTTTTACTATTATGAATTACATTAAGAATCAAAAATATTATGCAACTTCCTAAGGAACCGGCGAAATTACCCTCATTTTATACCTATAGGAATTTTTTTCCTTAAAAAATATGAAGATATTAAGCCATAAAACCTACTTGAGTGTAATTTTCACTTGTTTATTTGTTTTTCTTGCCATTAAACCATTTCTAATTGAAAATCCATTTGGGGTTTTTTTCCTCCTGGTCATTTATTTCATTTGTTTTTAGTGTTATATCGTTGAAGTTCATAAAATAAGATTTATTTATATTCCTTGCTCATCTTCCTGATAGAAAAAATCAAAGGGCACCTATTAAATCCCTCTCACCAATTTTTTCGTCTGGCATTTAAGTAGAAAGTGTTTTTTTCCCCCTTCGCTTATCAAAGATGACATCTTTTCTTCATTTTCTCGATATTTTGCGATTTTGTGGGCAGTTACGTCCCCTTTTTAGATTTTTCTGATCATTTTTTTTAACCTAATTTTGTTTTTTTATGTTTACGTTCTTCGTGCTCCTTGTCAGCATTATTCATGAGTCATAACCGTAGGATTAATTAATATACAAATATTATATAACTATGAAAATGGGCTAGTTATGATAAAATATCTGTGCAGTCAAGCGGTGGCATCAGATTGAAGTTTGAGTCAATTTTTGAGTCGAAGTTTGACTTCAAAGAGGTGTCCTAGGCGAACAAATCAGTGAAGATAAATTGAAGTTTGAGTCGATTTTTGAATCGAAGTTTGATTTCAAAGGTCCAGGCGATCAAATCGGTGAAGATAAATTGAAGTTTGAGTCAATTTTTGAATCGAAGTTTGACTTCAAAGTGGTTTTTTGGGCCTAGGTGATCAAATTATTGATAAATTGAAGTTTGAATCGATTTTTGAATCAAATTTTGACTTCAAAGGTGTGTCTACAGGCAAATCCGTGAAGACAAATTGAAGTTTGAGTCATTTTTTGAATCGAAGTTTGACTTCAAAGAGGTTTTTTGGGCCTAGGCGATCAAACTAATCTGATAAATTGAGTTTGAGTCAATTTTTGAATCGAAGTTTGACTTCAAAGAGGTTTTTTGGGCCTAGGCGATCAAATGTACGAAGATAAATTGAAGTTTGAGCCAATTTTTAAATCGAAGTTTGACTTCAAAGAGGTTTTTTGGGCCTAGGCGATCAAATTAACGAAGATAAATTGAAGTTTGAGCCAATTTTTAAATCGAAGTTTGACTTCAAAGAGGTTTTTTGGGCCTAGGCGATCAAATTAACGAAGATAAATTGAAGTTTGAGTCAATTTTTAAATCGAAGTTTGACTTCAAAGAGGTTTTTTGGGCCTAGGCGATCAAATTAACGAAGATAAATTGAAGTTTGAGCCAATTTTTAAATCGAAGTTTGACTTCAAAGAGGTTTTTTGGGCCTAGGCGATCAAATTAACGAAGATAAATTGAAGTTTGAGTCAATTTTTGAATCGAAGTTTGACTTCAAAGAGGTTTTTTGGGCCTAGGCGATCAAATTAACGAAGATAAATTGAAGTTTGAGTCAATTTTTAAATCGAAGTTTGACTTCAAAGAGGTTTTTTGGGCCTAGGCGATCAAATTAACGAAGATAAATTGAAGTTTGAGTCAATTTTTAAATCGAAGTTTGACTTCAAAGAGGTTTTTTGGGCCTAGGCGATCAAATTAACGAAGATAAATTGAAGTTTGAGCCAATTTTTAAATCTAAGTTTGACTTCAAAAAGGTTTTTTGGGCCTAGGTGATCAAACTAATGAAGATAAATTGAAGTTTGAATCAATTTTTGAATCAAAGTTTGACTTCAAAGTGGTTTTTTGGGCCTAGGTGATCAAATTAATGAAGATAAATTGAAGTTTGAGCCAATTTTTAAATCGAAGTTTGACTTCAAAGAGGTTTTTTGGGCCTAGGCGATCAAATTAATGAAGATAAATTGAAGTTTGAATCAATTTTTGAATCAAATTTTGACTTCAAAGTGGTTTTTTGGGCCTAGGCGATCAAATTAATGATAAATTGAAGTTAGAATCAATTTTTGAATCAAATTTTGACTTCAAAGGTGTGTCTACAGGCAAATCCGTGAAGATAAATTGAAGTTCGGGTCGATTTTCGAGTCGAAAATTGACTTTTATGAGACAAAACGTATAAAATAAGAGAACTGTTTTGTCTCCTTTTTGCAATGTACAATCGATTACATAAAAATTAGAGCGATCGACTCCCGAATGCAAAAAGTGATAGTTTTTCTTGTAATATTAATTTTTTCTTTTACTTTCTCTATAATTTAACCAAGCATATCATTAGATTATCATGATGTAATTGTTTCGATGAACCAAAATATCAGATGAAAAAACAGAAGTTTCATCCTTGAGGACTTAAATGAGTGAAATTATCGGGCAATTAAACCATGTTTGGCATATGCGGTCGCTAGAATCTTGTTCCATCAAGGAAGAAGGAAAAATGGCGGACATTAACTTTCTTTGTCACATCCGCATAGGATTTATTCTATTTCGACAAAGGGGGAGGTGATGGGAAAGTATGGGGAGGTTGTGGAGAGCTCTATAGAGCCCCCTAATCGTGTCAAAGTTCGATATGGTTCCTCGACCAATCAAATCCCTTCGTTTTCGATGTCTGACTAGAGATCCCACTTGATTGGCTATTAGGATTTTTAGTCGCAAATCTTTCATTCAATATCATTTTAAAATTCCTTTTTCCGTGACACAATTATTTTATTGTTTCCATCAAACATAAGTGGCGTCATGCTTGTAATCTTCCTCAAGTTGTGTCTAAATCTTATCTAATCTCGTTGTTTAAAACATTTTCAGGTGTAAATCACACTGGAGCCAACAAAAAATATAAATGCCGACATTTTGGGTTCATTTGAGAAAAGCTTTGTGGAGGAGAAAATCCGAAGATTTTCGTTGAACGTTTATATTTGTAGTGCACTTAAGCTTATCGTTTGATTATTTAGGTCTAAAAAAGAGGAGCAAGGTTAAAAATTCTATTTATTTAAGACTCTTTATTATTGTAATCTGTACACAGAGTGAAAAGTGTGTTTTTATAGGTTATCCCTTTAAAATTTGGAGGTTAGGAAAAAAAATGGTTGATTTAGGAATGCGGTAGCGTTCCGCCCCGCCAAGCAATTATCGTTTTGATGTTAAAATTGGCTTTCGAGGAGAAAAAAAATCAAAAATTTAATTGCTCATAGGATAACTGGAAATCGTTATTGGCTTATTCATAAAATTGAGTTTGAATGATAAAAAACCTCAAGGTGAAATAAATATCAAACGTTTTATAATTTATGGCCTATTTTGGTTTTTTCATTATCAGACAAAAGTTGATAAATCTTTTTTTTTTTCTTTTCAGGATACGTATTCGGCTGAGAATTTACAATGCCTTACCACAGGAGTAGCGTACATTCTAACGGGTACTCTCCAGGTAATTTTTTGGGTTTATTTTACTTTTTTTTGCGTTTGGACATGCCAGGGTGTGCCGTTTTTCTCAATTATCCGAGAAAATTTTCCAAACTTAGTCATAGGGTTGCTGTGTCCCGTTATTCCATTTAAAAAAGCGAGTGTCCCGTTGTTCCACTGTACGTAACGCCTTGGTCATAGGGTTGCTGTGTTCCGCTGTTCCATTAAAAACCAATAAGCACGTGCCTCGTTGTTCCATTAAAAACGTCACACGTGTTTCTTACATTAAAAAATGAAACACATGTCCCGTTCTTACATTGTACTTAACGCCTCGGTCATAGGGTTGCTTTGTCCCGTTTTTCCATTAAAAATGAGTAGGTGTCCCGTTGTTAAACTGTACATAACGCCGTTGCTCATAGGGTTTCTGTGTCCCGTTGTTCCACTGTAAATAATGCTTTGGTTCTAAGGTTTCTGTGTCCTGTTGTTCCACTGTACTTAACGCCTTGGTCACAGAGCTGCTGTGTCCCGTTGTTCCATTACAAAGGAGCGCGTGTCCCGTTGTTCCATTACAAAGGAGCGCGTGTCCCGTTGTTCCACTGTATTTAACGCCTTGGTCAGAACTCATAGCCCGTAGGGTTGCTGTGTCCCGTTTTTCCATTAAAAAAGGAGCGCGTGTCCCTTTGTTCCACTGTACATAACGCCTTGGGTCATTGGGTTGCTGTGCCCCATTGCGCGGTGAAAATTCTTAACCAAACATTCTTGTAGATGCCCACCAAGGTAGAGGAGAGCCTTGGTCACAGAGCTGCTGTGTCCCGTTGTTCCACTTTACATACCGCCTTGGTCAGAACTCAGAGCCCGTAGGGTTGCTGTTTCCCAGTGTTCCACTGTACTTAACGCCTTGGTCAAAGAGCTGCTGTGTCCCGTTGTTCCATTAAAAAGGAGCACGTGCCCCGTTGTTCCACTGTACATACCGCCTTGGTCAGCACTCATAGCCCGTAGGGTTGCTGTGTCCCATTGTTCCATTACAAAGGAGCACGTGCCCCGTTGTTCCACTGTACATAAAGCCTTGGTCACAGAGCTGCTATGTCCCGTTGTTCCATTACAAAGGAGCGCGTGTCCCGTTTTTCCACTGTACTTACCGCCTTGGTCAGAACTCATAGCCCGTAGGGTTGCTGTGTCCCGTTGTTCCATTAAAAAAGGCGCGCGTGTCCCGTTGTTCCACTGTAAATACCGCCTTGGTCAGAAATCATAGCCCGTAGGGTTTCTGTGTCCCGTTGTTCCGCTATACTTAACGCCTTGGTCACAGAGCTGCTATGTCCCGTTGTTCCACTGTACTTAACGCCTTGGTCAAAGAGCTGCTATGTCCCGTTGTTCCACTGTACATACCGCCTTGGTCAGCACTCATAGCCCGTAGGGTTGCTGTGTCCCATTGTTCCACTATACTTAACGCCTTGGTCACAGAGCCGCTATGTCCCGTTGTTCTATTACAAAGGAGCGCGTGTCCCGTTGTTCCACTTTACATACCGCCTTGGTCTGAACTCATAGCCCGTAGGGTTGCTGTGTCCCGTTGTTCCATTACAAAGGAGCGCGTGTCTCGTTGTTCCACTTAACATACCGCCTTGCTCAGAACTCATAGCCCGTAGGGTTGCTGTTTCCCGTTGTTCCACTGTACTTAACGCCTTGGTCAAAGAGCTGCTGTGTCCCGTTGTTCCACTGTACATACCACCTTGGTCAGCACTCATAGCCCGTAGGGTTGCTGTGTCCCATTGTTCCATTACAAAGGAGCACGTGCCCCGTTGTTCCACTGTACATAACGCCCATTGCGCGGTGAAAATTCTTAACCAAACATTCTTGTAGATGCCGACCAAGGTAGAGGAGAGCGGGAAGAAAGCCCAACGTACCTGATGGAGCATTTAGCGACCTTCTCCGTCTCCAAAGAAACAGGCATCGTTTATCCAGTAGATGGTATGCGGCGCCTTTTACAACTCGAAAAAACAAACGGGATTTGGTCGCAGAAAATGCAACTTCGACTCGACAAAAATCTCGTCCTCATCATCGACAACGAAACCGGGGTACGTTCACCGCTTTCCCACCCATCCAATCTCATTCTTTTCCCTTAGGACGTCATGGAAAAGTTCCCAGCGGCGTTGATCCAAGATCCTACAGCATTCACAAGCAATGATCCTATGGAAATCTACAACAATATTTTAGTCTTTATTGTAGGAGATGGAAGACCGAATTCACATTCGGAAATGCATATTTTTCAGGTATGATATATCGTTTATTTGGGTTCCTTAATGAAATTTTTAGTGCCAAATGATTTCTGCGCAAGAATTAGTAGAGGATTTAAAGCATTTAAGGGCTGGGAGAGCTTTGGGACAGAGAAGCGGGCAAATTCCTCCGCCACCTCCGACCCCGCCTCCGGAGCCTCCTCTCAACGGTGTCAACGTCCGGGAGCAAGTATCCGTCTTCAACGCTGTAGCTCGTAAGTTGATGGTTGGAAAGAAAAATTTCTCTAATCCTTTAGAAACAGATCCGAGAGTAAGCAGCGATATGGTAAGTGCGAACCCGGATGATGAAAGCAGTTCGACGTCCAGCGAGAAATACGGAAGGGACGTAACTACACTCAACCACTGTTTTGATGACATCGAAAAGTTTATAGCAAGGCTTCAACATTCCGCTGCAGCATCCCGTGAACTCGAAAGAAGAAAAAAGTATCTTTTCCATTTATTCATCTTGTCCAAATATCTTCAAATGTTTTTTCAGAAATAGAAAATCAAAGAAGAAGGATATGGGTGACGGTTTATTGACCATGCGAGCGAAGCCTCCTCCAGAACTAGAATTTGTGGATATTTTTCAAAAATTTAAGCTTTCTTTTATTCTTTTGGTAAGCTATAAAATAGTAAATTACGCTTTATTTTATCGGTCGATACTTTCCGCAACTCTATTGAGTGACTTTTTGCTCTGTAGCGTCTATTAGTTATTCAGTATTGCACTAGGTTTCTAATGGTAGTTAGTCCCCGGATAAAACTGATCACTGATAACAAAAGGTTTTATCTTGGAACTAACTATACCTTTAGAAACCTAGTGCAATACTGAATAACTAATAATAGACGTTCCTATGTGAATTATCTTTTTTAGGCCAAATTAAAACATCATATCCACGATCCGAATGCTCCAGAATTAGTCCACTTTTTGTTCACACCACTCGCCCTTATAGTCGAAGCATCCCATGACACGAAATACGCGCCCAATCTACCTGCCAAAGTTGTGACACCGTTGCTTACACAAGAGGCGATCAACTTACTTATGAATTGTGTTACCAGTAAAGAAACGGAACTTTGGCACTCTTTAGGCGACCCCTGGTTAATACCGAGGTAAGGATTTTCTATCCGATGGAATCTTGACTCTTTTGTAGGGAACAATGGAAAGGAAAGGTGCCCCCGTACAGACCCGTCTTTATGGACGGATGGTCTCCCGATTATGCCGTCACTGATGAAATTGATGAAAGGCGTGATCTAAACGTTTCGAATTCTATAAGTCCGATCAATAAACCGACAAGAGAAGAATTACGATCAGTCCAGAACGAAGTTGATATGAGAGAAGCCCATTACCAAAGAGAAAGAGAGCGAGAAAGAGAAGATTCGCATTACAGCAGCGATTATTTTGAATATGATAGGCAAGCGCCTTCGCCTTCTGAACCAAGGTATCCATACGAGCGCAACTACCCATCCAGAAATGAGCGATTCAGCCGTGAAGAAAGGTATTCATTGTATATTCCCATATTTTTAATATCTTCTTTAGAATCGAATTGCAAACATCGGTGGAACCCGATGTACATCCACCTCCTCCCAGGAGCGACATATCGGCGGATTCGATCGAAAGGACTGGCGGCGGAATGATCATGGGTGGCGAAAAATTCGAAAGAATGCAAGCAAGGTGGTTGGAAGAATTGACCCGGATGGAAGCTAAAGTCGTCCAAGTTACATATCCGAGAACGGCCAATAATGATAAAGAGCTAAGTGTAGTCAGAGGCGAATATCTTCAGGTTTTGGACGATTCGCGCAAATGGTGGAAAGCGAGGAACAGCAGAGGTGAAGTCGCTCATGTCCCTCATACGATTGTGACGCCATATCAGCCTATGGACGGCGAAATGTTCTCTAGGAACTACTATTCGCCCCAGGTAAAGTTTAACGGAAAAAGTCGCTTTTTAAATAGAATCTTTCTCTAGGAAGAACGTGGAGGGCGTTCAAGCGGAATGATCCCCGCTCCTCCGCCGGCGCCGCCGAATCTCGTCCAACCAGCGCCCGCCACCGCAGAATGGGTCCGCAAAGAAAGGCTCGGTAAGATGGGAGAATTCAGATATTTCTAATATCTCTAAAATTCACCCAATATTTGTAAACTCGCTTCCATAGCGAAATTTTTTTTAAAAACCAATTTAAAATTTAAAGATTTTCTATTTATATTCTACTTTTTCAAGTGCCTTCTTTAAAATTTTGGTGTTTTTTTCTTATCGGTCTCTTATTGTTATGTTGTTGTTTGATTCTGTATAAGAGCTTTATTTGTTGTTTATTGTGTATGTGTGTTTGTCAATGGTGCTTAAAAATATGCTTCTTTTATGTACTTTACAAAGCAACATTTCAAGTCAATTTTACCAAACAATAATTTTTATTCAAACTTTAACCCCTAATGAACGTAATACTCATATTTGTTAATTTATTTATCATTCAAGTATCCATTAGTTGTATTTTTTGAAAAGGGAGGTTATAGTTTATAATGCTGCAGGTGGGCCAACATAAAGGGAAAAAACCCTGTGGCGACATAAACTTTTTTAATTTATTATTCAATTTGGGTTTGAGTTTTAACCAATTAATAACTTTTTGTAAATAAAATGGCTTCATATGCCATGCTCAATATTTTCCTTTTCTAATATCCCTTGTGTGCCTGTTGTGAAATTGTATGGTTATTTTTTTATGATTTTAAACAGATTATAGTATTTTTATGTACCTATTTGATGGTTTGATTAAGAATCTGTGTTGTAATCAACGAATTATTGTATTCAGTGCTGTAATCTTAATCGTTATGTTAACCGTCCATTATTATAAAAGATGTGAATATTATAATAGTCATTTTAATGAAATTATGAACTTTTTTATTAAATAACCTGTGAAAAAAGTAAAATTGTGTGTTTTGTTTTGTTCCTCAGTCTGAGATTCGGGCAGTAAATATATAAAAAAAAAATTTGCAAGTTTTATACACAAAAGTGACGTTTTGGACCAAAAATTTTGGGGTTTTTGGACAGAAAATGGGATTTTATCGCACTATTTGGGAGGTTTCGGCGAAAATATTGGGTACAATTAAAGGGTTTTAGAATTTGGGGATTTTGGACAGAAAATTGGTTTAAAAAACTAAAAATTTTGATTAGAATATCAACTCCTACACCTAATATTTCAGTTATGAAGAAATGACAGTTTCACCAGAAGTGAACCTAACTATAACCTCATCGACATTTGACTTGGAAAACAACAAATTCCTTTTTTTATTGAAGTTGTAGTATTTTGTTCTTTTGCTGCATGCTGATTTTGTTTCGTGAGTTTTTGTGTCGTAAATTAATTATTAAAAAGATTCTCATTAGAAATCGAACAGTTTCAGATAGTTCGGAAAAAGATAAAATGTATGCGGAACTAAAAGGTGCGCTGTCGATAATGAGTAGCCGCAAGCCGATAGTTATAAAAAGGAGTCCGGCAGTTTATATAGATGCAGAATCTTCACCTGAGGATGTTAATAAATGGTTGAAAGAGAAAGGTTTTAACCCAAGGTAATCGTTTATCTAAAAATTATTGGCATGAGAGAGCAGGCATTCAAAAAATGGCTACCAATAGGACCTGGGGAGGGGGAAGCTGTGACGTCATAAGGCATATTTTCGTCCAGGAGCTTTTTTTGCACATAATTTAATTCTTTTCTTTTAAACTAAAGGATTTGTGAGCTCATGAAAGGAATGTCAGGCATCGAAATATTCAAACTGGAACAATCTCAGCTGGAATCAGTCTGTGGGGCGGCCGACGGTAAAAAACTCTTCAATCAAATAAGTCTTCAGCGAAACATAAGCAAGGTTCATATTTTGGTTAATTTTCACATTTTATGTCTTATTTGTTTGTTTTTTCTTCCTTTTCAGTACCAGACTACAAGAGGAGTCGAGCTCGCCGAAAAGTTGGCGAAAAGAAGACAAAAATTTGAAGCCGAAATCAACAATAATGGTTCATTGAAAACTTGAATATTTTGGATATTTTTGACAATATGTAGATTCAAAAATCATATTTTATGTGATACTCTTGCTAAATTCTTCGAGATTACATTTAATAAATTGTTTACAGACATCGTGCTTGCAGATTATTTTATGATATGCATTGAAAAATTATTTTTGATTTCAATTTTATTTCGTAAATGTGCAATTAAACTGGATAATTATTGACAATTTTTTATGGTTTTTGTGAGCATTGTTAATCATTTTCCTATAATATAAGATTTATTTTTATTTTGAACGTTTTTTTTAAGCCGAGGCTTAATTTTTTCCCTAAATGCACTTTTGCCTCACCCCCCTGGGGTGGATGAAGATTGGGCTAAACCCAAAACTGCAGCCATTCCTGATAAAGTTTAAGGGTCATTTTGACCCAAATTCCTTGACCCGGTTTTGATCTATCAGGTGAAAAATGGGCCAAAATGACGGCCGAATGGCACCACTGAGAAATTCCTTATTACTAAGGGTCATTTCGACCCCAATGCCTTTCCCATTTTTTATAATCCAAGTTGGGCCAAAAATGCAGCCGGACATGATAAAGACCAAGGGTCATTTTGACCCCAATGCCTCTTCCTGAGTCCTGAGCCATTAAAATCAAAGGTTGTGCCAAAACTGCAGCACTGAGCTATTCCAAGACTAAGGGTCATTTTGACCCCAATGATTCTCCCCGACTCAAACAGATGAAGGTTGGGCCAAACCCTAAACTGCAGCCAGAAAGGACAAGCCTGATAAAGACTTAGGGTCATTTTGACCCCAATGCCTTTCCATGACCCCGATTACTAAGGGTCATTTCGACCACAATGCCAATCCCTTTCCCATTTTTTATAATCCAAGTTGGGCCAAAAATGCAGCCGGACATGATAAACACCAAGGGTCACTTTGACCCCAATGCCTCTTCCTGAGTCCTGACCCATTAAAATGAAAGGTTGAGCCAAAACTGCAGCATTGAGCAATTCCAAGACTATGGGTCATTTTGACCCCCAATGCTTCTCCCCTAAACTGCACCCGGAAAGGACAAGCCTGATAAAGACTTAGGGTCATTTTGACCCCAATGCCTTTCCATGACCCAGATTACTAAGGGTCATTTCGACCCCAATGCCAATCCCTTTCCCATTTTTTTATAATCCAAGTTGGGCCAAAAATGCAGCCGAACATGATAATGACCAAGGGTCATTTTGACCCCAATGCCTCTTCCTGAGTCCTGACCCATCAAAATCAAAGGTTGTGCCAAAACTGCAGCACTGAGCAATTCCCAGACTAAGGGTCATTTTGACCCCAATGCTTCTCCCTGACCCAGATGAAGGTTGGGCCAAACCCTAAACTGCAGCCGGAAAGGACAAGCCTGATAAAGACTTAGGGTCATTTTGACCCCAACGCCGTTCCATGACCCATTTTTAAATGCAAATGAAGATCGGGCCAAAACCGCAGCCGGTAAGGACCAGCTATTCCTAAAAGACCAAGGGTCATTTTGACCCCAATGTCTCTTCCTGACCCCTTTTCGATAATGCAGAACGAAGATCGGTTCAAAACTGCACCCCAAGGGCCATTTTGACCCCTCAACCGGGAGTGTCAAATTTTATATGGAAGAAAATTCGAATGGACAAAAAATTGTGTGAAATCAGCGATTTCCCAACTCGAAAGGGTGAATCAGCTAAGGGAGTGGCTAGAGATCTCTAGCGGAGTGGATTTCCACAAGTATCGATACATCGAATCTTAAGTATCGATACTTCTAATATAGCGGAAGGAACGTTTTGTTTTCATATATAACATTAAAAGTCTCAAAATTATGATAAATTGGATCAAAATAAAGCGATTTATGAAAGAAAAAGCGGCTTTTTGGAGTCGAATCATCGAAAAGAATGGAAGAAAGCGAAAGATGAAATTCGATATCGATTATAAGTATCGATAGTTGTAAACCTTGCTTGTGACTTCCCCGGTCTCCTCCTTAACTTTGTCCTCCTTGTTTTTGTTTTTTGGGAGTATTTTAATATTTCTTTTAAGTTTCACGTTCTTTTTTCGGTCGGGGGGAGGATGTCGTCCACGCTTCGGCCATATCTGACCGCAGTGAGGAGTACCCTCAATGCAGCCATGTGCCTCAATAACTTCTCATCGCAGGACGTCGAAAGGCACAACAAGCCCGAAGTTGAGGTCCGAACTAGCAAAGAACTTCTACTCACGCCGGTCCTGATAAGCCGAAACGAACGCGAAAAAGTTCTCATCGAAGGTTCCATCAATTCTGTCCGCATCAGCATTTCGGTTAAGCAGGCGGATGACATCGAACGTATCCTCTGCAAGAAGTTCATGAGGTTCATGATGATGCGAGCCGAAAACTTCGTCGTCCTCAGACGTAAAGCGATCGAAGGATTCGACATTAGCTTTCTAATCACAAACTTCCACACCGAACAAATGTATAAACACAAATTAGTCGACTTCGTGCTCCATTTTATGGAAGAAATCGACAAAGAGATTAGTGAAATGAAACTCGCAGTCAACGCCCGAGCCAGAATCTGCGCGGAAGAATTCTTAAAAAAATTCTAAAAGTGCACGGGATCCTTTGGACTAGATCCCTCAAAAAAACTCAAATATTTCCAATTTGTGCTCATTTTAGTGTATTCGGAGCAAATCCGTATTATTCCCATTTTTATATTTTAATTATTTTATTATTGTATATTATACGTATGACAGAATATGCAATAAATAGTCAATTTATTCTTTTGAATTACCATTTTCTTTAACCGTGCGGGGCTTAACATGTTAATCGCCCTACCTCCCAAATAGGATAGGAAAATTGTTAAAGTTTTATAAGAAATGGAAAACTCAAAATGTTTTTGTTTGTATCATTAAGGCTCTCTGTATTCGAATTTCATTGATGAAGCCGATTGTTGGGATATGCAAATTTCAAAATATATATTATATAATTTCATTTAAAATGGCCATTTTCGTTATTTGAACCTTTGAAATTTTTCGGGCGTGATTATTAGAGTTGCTCTCCTTAGAGACTGTCTTGGACCCTCTAGAGTCTAGATTGATTTAGACCCTAATTATAGACTGTTTTGGACCCTAATTATAGACTGTTTTTTGACCCTTATTATAGACTGGACCCTCATTATAGACTGTTTTTGGGCCATAATTATAGACTGTTTCGGATCCATGTTATAGACTGTTTTGATCCTAATTATAGACTCTTTTTGACCCTTATTATAGACTGTTTGGACCCTAATTATAGACTGTTTTTTACCCTTATTATAGACTGTTTGGACCCTAATTATAGACTGTTTTTTTACCCTTATTATAGACTGTTTTTGACCCTCATTATAGACTGTTTTCGACCCTCATTATAGACTGTTTTTGACCCTCATTATAGACTGTTTTTGACCCTTATTATAGACTGTTTTGGACCCTAATTATAGACTGTTTTTGGACCCTTATTATAGACTGTTTTGACCCTAATTATAGACTGTTTTTGACCCTTATTATAGACTGTTTGGACCCTAATTATAGACTGTTTTTGACCCATATTATAGACTGTTTTTGGACCCTAATTATAGACTGTTTTTGGACCCTGATTATAGACTGTTTTTGACCCTCATTATAGACTGTTTTTGGACCCTAATTATAGACTGTTCTTTGACCCATATTATAGACTGTTTTTGGACCCTAATTATAGACTGTTCTTGGACCCTAATTATAGACTGTTCTTTGACCCATATTATAGATTGTTTTTGACCCTCATTATAGACTGTTTTGGACCCTAATTATAGACTGTTTTGGACCCCAATTATAGACTGTTTTGGATCCTGATTATAGACTGTTTTTGACCCTAATTATAGACTGTTTTTTGACCCTTATTATAGACTATTTTTGGACCCTAATTATAGATTGTTTCGGATCCTTATTATAGACTGTTTTGGGCCCTAATTATAGACTGTTTTTGACCCTCATTATAGACTGTTTTTGGACCCTAATTATAGACTGTTTCGGATCCTTATTATAGACTGTTTTGGACCCTAATCATAGACTGTTTTTGAACCTTATTATAGACTGATTTTAACCCTCATTATAGACTGTTTTTGGACCCTAATTATAGACTGTTTCGGATCCATATTATAGACTGTTTTTGACCCTAATTATAGACTGTTTTGGACCTTCTAGACTGGTTTAGACCTCTTTTTAGACAGTTTGGGACCCTAATTATAGACTGTTGTGTACCCTCTAGAATGATTTAGACCTTCTGGGCTGGTTTATACCTTTTTTAGACTGTTATAATTATAGATTTTTTTGGACCCTCTAGACTGATTTAGATCCTCTAGTCTGGTTTAGACCTTGATTAGTAATTATAGACTGTTATGGACCCTCTAGACGGATTTAGACCACTTTAGACTGTTTTGGACCTTATTATAGACGATTTTGTACCCTCTAGATTGATTTAGACCTTTTTTTAGACTGGTTTGGGCCCTTATTATAGACTGTTTTGTACCCTCTGGACTGAATTAGACCCTCTAGTATAATTATAGACGAGTTTTGACTTCAAAAAAATTATTATAAACTGTTTCGGACCGTCTAGACTGATTTCGACCCTCTAGACTAGTTTAGACCTTTTTTTAGACTGATTTGGACCCTAATTATAGACTGTTTTGGACCTTCTAGACTGATTTAGATCCTCTAGACTAGTTTAGACCTTTTTTAGACTGATTTGGACCCTAATTATAGACTGTTGTGTACCCTCTAGACTGATTTAGACCCCTTTTACACTGGTTTTGATTATCTAGAGTCTTGACCAGTATTATTTTTAAAAAATTCCTTTTTCTTTTTAATTGTTTGTTTTTTGACCCTCATTACCTATAGACTGTTTTTGGACCCTAATTATAGACTGTTTCGGATCCTTATTAATTATCATATACTGTTTTGGATCCTAATTATAGACTGTTTTTTGACCCTTATTATAGACTGGACCCTCATTATAGACTGTTTTTGGGCCATAATTATAGACTGTTTTTGGACCCTAATTATAGACTGTTTTTGGACCCTCTAGATTGATTTAGATCACTTTTAGACTGGTTTGGACCCTGATTGTAAACTCAAGTTTCTTATTTAGGAACCTCAAAATTTACGTCAAAAAGCAAATTTTCTCATATCGGCCAATTCCTTGACGTTTTCCTTAATTTTAAAAGTTTTGCCCTGTTTAGCGGCCATAGATGGTCCAGAACTGGGATGATTCAGTATTTTCATAAAAACACAAATATAAAAAAAATTTTTACTTATATTTTTTTGAAAGTTAAATTCTAGTAAAAAACAACCAAGACTAGAATGGTTTTGTAATAAAACTCAACAGAGACTGTACATGTATAAATGATCTAAATTTTAGTTTTAAATTTTCGAATCAACGAAACAAATATTCCGAATCAACGAAACTTTGAACCAAATTATCACATTTTGGTGAGCAAGGAACTATAAAAAGTTACAAAGAAATATAAAAAATTAAGAAAAAGACAATTTAAATGTTCCGATTCAAAGGAACTATAGGGACAACACGGATGACAGGAATAACTAGCGGAATGATCGGGATGACCGGAATTAAGGGAATTACAGGCTGGACACTGACTGGACCGGTGTATGGGCGCCATTCCCTTCTTCCATTGGCATTATCATAAGCTAAAAAAAAAACTTTTTGTCAAAATTTAAAAAAAAAATTGATCAAATACCTTCTTCGACTGAAATCGTGATGGCCGTCGGTTGAACTAGCTGTGCCACCGAGACCGGAAAAGCGAGAAGCAAAGTGGGTCTTAACTGCGGTCTATGCGGCGGTCCATCCATTTCAGCTCTGTTAAGTGGCCGAGGAAAAACTTGTATCTGGAAATCAAAAAAAAATTAAACATTTTCCAAAAAAAAGCCTACAAGTTTTCTTTCCACAGTGTTCTACCCAAATAATTAACAAAAAACAGATTATTTAAAAAATTTATTTAAGTTATAAAGAGAATACAAAGTGATTTCAAGAGGAGGCGCTCTGAGGATCCGGACTCGAAGAGTCCCCTGTCGCGACAGCTCCTGTCCCATTATTTGGCTTGGGTTTCACAGCCTGGAAGAAGAATCGCAAATTATCTGGATTTTCAAAATCAAAAATACTACCCAATTTCAAACTTCCCTTTGATTCAATAAATTATCATCCTTACCAAATTATCGAAATTGACACTGCGTACCTTCTTCCCCCTAAGAACAATCAAAAAATTATAACACAATTTTTTTATTTTCATAATCACCTAGGACGATCATGGGTTATGATGACTCTGATTGGATGCTGAGGATCGATCCAATCCTTTTTATAGAACGAGAAAGGAGGTGGACCATACTTGAAGTCTTTTTTCCATTCAATGCTGGTCTAAAAAATAATTTATGGTAACCATGACGTAGTACTAGTTTTCATGAATAGGTTATTAGTGATAGGTTATAACTTAGAGGTGGGTTTTTGATTTTTCGACATCAAAAACTCCATTTTTTGTCTCATTGTCAGAGGGGGAAAAAAAGAAAAGCTATTTAAGTAGATACTTACGACAACTTTGGGATCCATGATGCTGGTACGATCAACGTAACTCTAAAATTAGAGGAAATAAATTATAAATAAACATTGCTATTAGGCAAGTGATCACCCAGTTGATAGGGCGAGGTAGTCTCTTGGCAGATACTCATGGATGGGGCGAGTTGCTTGGGCAAGTGATCATGGTAATGGGACGAGTTGCTTGGGCAAGTGCTCACCATGGTGATGGGAAAAGTTGCTTGGGCAAGTGCTTACCAAAAGGGGCTCAAAGAGCCCAGGATAGAGGGTAAAAAGATCACTGCCAGAAAAGAAGAGATCTAACAATAAACTATACAAAATATCCAAATACTGGTGCTCAAATACACCTTAACAATTTAAAAAACTAAAAAATAAAAATCATTTTGAAATGATAAAGGCAGTTCAAATTACTTAGAAAGAGGGCGAGACATTAAAATTGAGTTAAAAGTAAAGATTTGGGCCTTCAGTCATCTTGGTAGTGACTAATGGGTTCGTATTGGTAATAGAATTGGATTAATTAAAAAAAATTAATTAAACTTACAAGCTTTTTTGTTAATCCGAACCAAAAAGGATAATTTGCGACCTCCTCTGTGCTCTCAGTTCTCACAACTTATGGCGGCAAATACGGTGGGGTGCGAGAACTAAAAAAACGGTTGAAAATTTCCGTTAAATTACGTGAGGATCAGGCTGGCCAATCTAACTCCCGCCTAAAATTTTCAACGGTTTTCATTGCAAATTCCCACATTTAGGGGACAAAATTGAAGAACCAAATGAAAAAAAGGAATAAAAATAACTTTTATCGGTTAAAAAAAGTTATATACAATTTTTATGGCGTGGAAAATTTCCCTTTTTTGTTAAAATTTCCCTTTTTTTTTTCATGGAAGGGGGGAAAGGGAAAATTAAGAAGAAAAAGGAATTTTTTAAAAATAATATTGGTCTAGATAGTCAAAACCAGTCTAAAAGGGGTCTAAATCAGGTTAGAGGGTACAAAACAGTTTAGAGGGTCTAAATCAGTCTAGAAGGTCCGAAACAGTCTATAATTAGGGTCCAAATCAGTCTAAAAAAGGTCTAAACTAGTCTAGAGGGTCTAAATCAGTCTAGAAGGTCCGAAACAGTCTATAATTAGGGTCCAAATCAGTCTAAAAAAGGTCTAAACTAGTCTAGAGGGTCTAAATCAGTCTAGAAGGTCCGAAACAGTCTATAATTAGGGTCCAAATCAGTCTAAAAAAGGTCTAAACTAGTCTAGAGGGTGTAATTCAGTCTAGAAGGTCCAAAACAGTCTATAATTAGGGTCCAAAACAGTCTAAAAAAAGGTCTAAACCAGTCTAGAGGGTCTAAATCAGTCTAGAAGGTCCGAAACAGTCTATAATTAGAGTCCAAAACAGTCAATAAGGATTTTTTTAAAGTCAAAACCAGTCTAAATCATTCTAGAGGGTCTAAATCAGTCTAGAGGGTACACAATAATCTATAATTAGGGTCCAAATCAGTCTAAAAAAGGTCTAAACTAGTCTAGAGAGTCTAAATCAGTCTAGAAGGTCCGAAACAGTCTATAATTAGGGTCCAAATCAGTCTAAAAAAGGTCTAAACTAGTCTAGAGGGTCTAATTCAGTCTAGAAGGTCCAAAACAGTCTATAGTTAGGGTCCAAAACAGTCTAAAAAAAGGTCTAAACCAGTCTAGAGGGTCTAAATCAGTCTAGAAGGTCCGAAACCGTCTATAATTAGAGTCCAAAACAGTCAAGAATGATTTTTTTAAAGTCAAAACCAGTCTAAATCATTCTAGAGGGTCTAAATCAGTCTAGAGGGTACACAATAATCTATAATTAGGGTCCAAATCAGTCTAAAAAAGGTCTAAAAGAGGGTCTAAATCAGTCTAGAAGGTCCGAAACAGTCTATAATTAGAGTCCAAAACAGTCTATAATGATTTTTTCTAATTCAAAACCAGTCTAAAAGTGGTCTAAATCATTCTAGAGGGTCTAACTCAGTCTAGAGGGTACACAACAGTCTATAATTAGGGTCCAAAACAGTCTATGATAATTTTTTAAAAGTCGGAACCAGATATAATCATTCTAGAGGGTCCAAAACAGTCTATAATTACTAATTAGGGTCCAAATAGTCTAATCAAGGTCTAAACCAGTCTAAAGGGTCTAAATCAGTCTAGAAGGTCCGAAACAGTATATAATTAGGGTCCAAAACAGTCTATAATGATTTTTTTTAAGTCAAAACCCGTCTAAAAGTGGTCTAAATCATTCTAGAGGGTCTAAATCAGTCTAGAGGGTACACAACAGTCTAAAATTAGGGTCCAAAACAGTCTATAATTAGGGTCCAAAACAGTCTATGATAATTTTTTAAAAGTCAAAACCAGTTATAATCATTCTAGAGGGTCCAAAACAGTATAATTACTAATTAGGGTCCAAATAGTCTAATCAAGGTCTAAACCAGTCTAGAGGGTCAAAATCAGTCTATAATTAGGGTCCAAACCAGTCTATAATCAGTGTCTTTAGTAAGGTCTTTACATTTAAAAAAGCAACATATAAATTAAGCAATTTATTAGAAAATTATCAATTACAACAAAGTAATTAAACATGTGAACTTTATAAATAAATTAAGCAAATATTATTATCAGTACAATAAATTCTTCACACGACAGTTATGTTGATAAACTTGAAGGTGCCGACATAAAAATATTGCGATTTTCATTGGCCGAAACATAAAAAACCCTCAAATGTTAAACTAGAAACAATTTTCAAACTTCAGAAAACAAAAATGAATTTAAATTTTCATTACAAAAAATATATTTTTATTTATTCTTCTGGATGTTATTTGAAATAAGTGAATATATGTTTACATAAGTGATAATTAACAATTAATTTATACATAAAACATATTTTATTACAACCTTTAGAATACTAAATAATAAAAAATTTAAAAAAAAAGCAAAGAAATTTAATATATGTGAAATTTAAATTGTGTAAAAAAAAATATAAAAAAGAGGAAAAATGCTGTGATTTTCAAATAACATACAAAAAGATAATAAATTCCGATTTTTTTTGGAAAATAAGAGAAGCTGCAACAGTGAAAATCACATAACAATCGAAACGTTCATTTAACTAAACAAATTTAATATTCATCATCTTGGTCTTGGCCTTCAGAGACGTCTTCTGGTGCAGCGAAACCGTCCTGAAAATAAGGTTAGAAAATGAAAATTTATGTTACTTCAGTAGCGTAGAGTATTTCAAGGACTCTTTGAAGTACTGGCGTCTCCCCTTCGTGTGCCTGACAGACGACTTCGATTTCTCGCAGTTTTCCATAATAGAAATCTCTTTCTTTTTCTAGTCCGTCGATTGTTGTTTTGTTCATTTGAAGCTAGAAAAAAAAAGGATTTTCAAAAAGTGTAATTTATCAAAATTTATCACTCTCCAGCAAAAGGTTGAGAAAACCATGCTGTAATAGTACTTGTAAATATAAATATATAAAATATATGTGTATATATATTTTATATGTAATATGTAAAATATATATGTAAATAAAAATATATGTGTATGGAATCAGGTAAAGACTATCACAGAGTCAGGAGCAGCTATCGCTACTATCAATCTGATCATCAGCGATAGCTGCTCCTGACTCTGTGATAGTCTTTACCTGATTCCACATATATATATTATATAAATAATATATATATATATATATATATATATATATATATATATTATATTATATATATATATATATATATATTTTAAGGAAAAATTTTAATTTGTAAAAAGTACTTAATTCATTCATTCATTCATTCAAAAAGGATTTTCAAATTTTTTATCGTTAAGCGCAATTTTACCTGGTTGGTCAAGTCTTCCAGCTTCTGTTGGTCGTTTCCTAATCTTGAAGAGGCATTCGAGTTGGAATTTACGACTCTTGGATGAGCTTTGGCTACTGAAATAATTTTTTGGTTAAAAAAAGAACCATTTTGTTCAATTTTAAACACTTGGAGAACTCCCTAGTCCTTTTAGTTCTCTAAGTGTTAATCTATTTTATTATAAAACCATGCATAAAACAAGCTCAAAAAACAAGGCAAAACGTTCAAATAAACCTACTAAGAACAATTACATACCTAAGTGTAGGAATACCCTCAATAATAAGGCCCCTTCAAATGTTTACTATGAAAAATATATCGGTTTTGCATTGACTAATAAAAGCTTTTAAATGAAACTTTTTCTGTTTTTGACACTCAAAAAGTCACCAAATAGAACTACTAGAAAATGAAAGCCCAGGAAAGTCGAGAATTCTACTTAAACCGCATGATCTAAATACCCCGTTTATAGAAAAAAAATGATCAAAACGAAAGTTACCGGGTTTTTTGAGTTTAGCAGTCGTAGAAAGCAAATCAGTTTTGGACGTATTGTTCTTTTTAGTCCCGAGGTTAATATTGATGTGCTTGGCCGTAGGAGCACTTCCTGCACACCCCCCACCCATAGCTTCGCCCCCACGGGCACTCAGGGCGTCGTAAACTTCTCCTGAATAATTGGCGTCGAAGAATTTTTTGAACCATTGTAAGAACTCAAAGTTATCTTGAAACTTGCCTTTCACGAGCTTATCAATGGGAACGATCTGAAAAAAAATCATGCAACGCAAACAAAAATAAATAAAAAAGCAAAACTACAAAAAAAAAAGTGTTAGCAATAAATAACAAAAACGACAATTCGAGTGATCACAAGATGCTGGAAACTAAAAAACACTCGGGGGGAAAAAAACTCGTTTTTGAGCTTTCATGCGGAATTACCGGATGCTATCCGCCGGTTAACCGGAGGCTTAGGAGGGGCTGGAGCGGTGAAACCTGGGGACTCGACGTGACCGTGGCCGGTCCCTAAGGTAATCCCGCCCCTTGCCTCAAGGGGATCGTATTCGTGACCGTCGTAGTTCGCATCAAAAAATTTTTTGAACCACTGAAGGAATTCGAAATTATCTTGAAAACGACCTTTTATCAACTTGTCCACAGGAATGACCTGCAAATTCAAATCTTCCATTTAACACTTTTTTTATTTTTTATTTTTAATGCCCTAAAGTTCACTATATCATTCAAAAAAAGAGCTTTCTAACGATATAAATAATACCAACCAACGCCAAACTAAATATATATATGTGGAATCAGGTAAAGACTATCACAGAGTCAGGAGCAGCTATCGCTGATGATCAGATTAATAGTAGCTGCTCCTGACTTTGTGATAGTCTTTACCTGATTCCACATATACATATAAAATTGGTCAAAAAGTATGGAAGTTATGGAGGCTTAAGCTTAAACCTTTAAATGCCTGTAACGTCCACAATTTTTGCATATAGATATTAATATCGTTAAAAAGCTATTTAAAAGAGCTTTCTAATGATATAAATATCGATAAAATCGTCCAAAAATTGTGGAAGTTATGGTCATTTGAATGTTGAGTATGGACGATCATCCTGAAAAGTTTGAAAGTTATAGTCCAGTCAAACTGAGCCCGAAAAGGCCAAATAAAAGAAAAAAAATAAGGTATTTTGTTTCTCTACGGAAATTTGTAGGGGTTGGTCCCATGATTAACGAAAAAAAAGTCCATAACCGAAACCCGTGCGCAGGAGCGTTTTTAAGGTGATTTTTTTTCGTTTTTTCACCAATATCTCGAAAACCGTAGGTCGTAGGGGAAAAGATTTTTAGTACAAAATTAAAGATAATTAAATTTCCTATAATTTTGAGCTGATACGATTTTTTGTAGGACCAAACGTATCGGAGCTACAAGGTTGCAAAAAAACCATGGCTTTCCATTTTGACCTCTGAAGGACAGAAGACGTCATCTAATCAAAAAAGTGTACTTAATAAAAGTTGTAGAGAATTTAATAACCTTTTGAAAACAACTCTCAAAAAGCAATTAACGATAAATAGGCAGGGATGGGGGTAAATTTCAAAAATACATATATTTTTTTTTTTACTCCAAAAGGACCTCGTAGCTCAGATACGTTTGGTCCTACAAAAAACCTTACTAGGTCATATTTGTAGAAAATGTTATAACCTATAATTTTGTTTTCATACAATTTTTTGAAATTTGAATTTTTTCAATAAAATTTTTTGACTGGATTTTTCTGAGTGTTTTGAAATTTACCCTCACCCCTAGCTGTTGGTCGTTAATTGATTCTCGATAGATGATTTTCAATGGAAATTGAGTTCTCTACAACGTTTACTTAGCATGCTTTTTTTTGATTAGAAAACGCCTTCCATGCTTTTTCCGACTTTCCTGAAATCTGACTTTTTTCATAGGAAAAACTCAAAAACCCCGTTTTTTTGTCACCTCTAGCTCAGAAACGTTTGGTCCTACAAAAAATCTTAGTAAATCAAATTTGTAGCAAATTTTATAAACCTTAATTTTGTTTTTATTCATTTTTTTAAATTTTAATTTTTGAATGAAATTTTTTTAAATTTACCCCCACCCCCGACTTTTGGCCGTTAATTTTTTTTTTATGGTTGGTTCTTAAAGGTTTTAAATTCTCTACAACTTTTAACTTTTAGTCAGTCCACTTTTTTGATTAGATGACGTCTTCTGTCTTTCAGAGGTCAAAATAGAAAGCCATGGTTTTTTGCAACCTCATAGCTCCTATACGTTTGGTCCTACAAAAAATCGTATCAGCTTAAAATTATAGGAAATTTAATTATCTTTAATTTTGTACTAAAAATCTTTTCTCTTACGACCTACGGTTTTCGAGATATTAGGAAAAAAAACGAAAAAAATCGCATTAAAAATGATCTAGCGTCCAAAGCTTTTTTTGTGGTTAATCAGGGGACCCTACACATTTCCGTAGAGAAACAAAATACCTTTTTTTTCCACCCCCAGGCTTAGTTTGACTGGACTATTAGCTGAAATAAAGGAAACGGACCTTGTCGACGTTTTTTTTCTTGAAAGCTGCCTGAAGTAATTTGAAGTTTTGTATATATTCGTGTTCTAGGTTTGTTTTGAACTTGATCCTCTTGACAGGTATACTTCCTGGAAATGAAAAAATAGAATAAAAGTGGAAAATAGGATGGGAAATACCTGGGAAAAGCATGTCCATGTATTGACAGTACGCTGCGCCGGTACAGAGCTCTTCGATTTTTGTGAAGGTCGATTCGAGGCAGTCGTTGACCCATGCGAGCATATCATGACGACTGAGATTTTCCGTCGTGACGTTCGTTGAATAAACATTCACTGCCATGATTACTGGAAAAATTAAACGAGTTTAGTTTCGAGAGCAATAGACAAAATTTAGGGATGGTTACAGACAAAAATGAGTGGAGAATCAACTCTAAAACTTCAGCTTCAAAACGTTGAGAATGAGTTTTTTGATGGATTCTGACCCTGTATTGACGAGAATGACAGTTTATTAATGAATTCCTAAAACTTTATTGATGACAATAACAGTTTATTGATGAATTCCTAAAACTTTATTGATGAATTCCTAAAACTTTATTGACAACAATAACAGTTTGTTGTTGAATTCCTAAGACCTTATTTGCGACAATAACAGTTTATTGATGAATTCCTAAAACTTTATTGATGACAATAACAGTTTATTGATGAATTCCTAAGACTTTATAGGCAACAATAACATTACCTGATGAATTCCTAAAACTTTATTGACGACAATAACAGTTTATTGATGAATTCCTAAGACTTTATAGGCAACAATAACATTACCTGATGAATTCCTAAAACTTTATTGACGACAATAACAGTTTAATGATGAATTCCTATGACTTTATTGATGAATTCCTAAGACTTTATTGATGAATTCCTAAGACTTTATTGATGAATTCCTATGACTTTATTGATGAATTCCTATGACTTTATTGATGAATTCCTAAGACTTTATTGATGAATTCCTAAGACTTTATTGATGAATTCCTAAGACTTTATTGATGAATTCCTAATACTTTATAGGCAACAATAATAGTTACCTGATGAATTCCTAAAACTTTATTGACGACAATAACAGTTTATTGATGAATTCCTAGACTTTATAGGCAACATAACATTACCTGATGAATTCCTAAAACTTTATTGACGACAATAACAGTTTAATCATGAATTCCTATGACTTTATTGATGAATTCCTATGACTTTATTGATGAATTCCTAAGACTTTATTGATGAATTCCTAAGACTTTATTGATGAATTCCTAAGACTTTATTGATGAATTCCTAAGACTTTATTGATAAATTCCTAATACTTTATAGGCAACAATAATAGTTACCTGATGAATTCCTAAAACTTTATTGATGACAATAACAGTTAATTGATGAATTCCTAAGACTTTATAGGCAACAATAACAATTACCTGATGAATTCCTAAAACTTTATTGACGACAATAACAGTTTATTGATGAATTCCTATGACTTTATTGATGAATTCCTAAGACTTTATTGATGAATTCCTATGACTTTATTGATGAATTCCTATGACTTTATTGATGAATTCCTAAGACTTTATTGATGAATTCCTATGACTTTATTGATGAATTTCTAAGACTTTATAGGCAACAATAACAATTACCTGATGAATTCCTAAAACTTTATTGACGACAATAACAGTTTATTGATGAATTCCTAAGACTTTATTGATGAATTCCTAAGACTTTATTGATGAATTCCTAAGACTTTATTGATGAATTCCTAAGACTTTATTGATGAATTCCTAAGACTTTATTGATGAATTCCTATGACTTTATTGATGAATTCCTAAGACTTTATTGATGAATTCCTAAGACTTTATTGATGACAATAACAGTTTATTGATGAATTCCTAAGACTTTATAGGCAACTATGATAGTTACCTGATGAATTCCTAAAACTTCATTGACGACAATAACAGTTTATTGATGAATTCCTGAGACTTTATTGATGACAATAACCGTTTATTGATGAATTCCTAAGACTTTATTGATGACAATAACAGTTTATTGATGAATTCCTAAGACTTTATAGGCAACTATGATAGTTACCTGATGAATTCCTAAAACTTCATTGACGACAATAACAGTTTATTGATGAATTCCTGAGACTTTATTGATGACAATAACCGTTTATTGATGAATTCCTAAAACTTTATTGACAACAATAACAGTTTCCTGATAAATTTAGACACAGTATTGATGACATTTACAATTTCTATTCTATGTCTCTGGATTGACAATTTCTTGATGAATTTTAACAATTTGTTGGCGAAAATCGCATTTTCTCCATTTATTCTGAATCTTCCTAGACGACAATGACAGTTTCTTGATGAAATTCTGACCCTTTATTGACGAAAATCTCATTTCCTCCATTTATTCTGACCCTTTCAAGACGACAATGACAGTTTCTTGATGAAATTCTGACCCTTCAATGACAATCACAGTTTCCTATACTAAAAAGAATTACACTTTCTGAAAGAATTCTGACATTTCATCAATAATGATAGTTCGTGGATGGATTTTGGCACATCAGTGAAGAAAAGCAGTGTCTTGAATACGTTGACACGTTTATTGATAGATTCTGTCCCTGTATTGACAAGAATTACAATTTTTGGATAATGATCCTATACGATTTCTGGGATTGCTAGCCAAAAGATGGTCGATGACATCAGATTGGTAAGGCATAATATGTCAGCATTCTTAAGGGGTGAGTCACGATTTAAGAATATTACTGCGATATCTTTAATATTTAATGATAATTTAAGAATATTGTAAAAATTAGATTGAAAACGAATACCTTTTCGACCGGAAGGGTCCACGTTATCTCGAATGCTAGAATAACGGTAGCTTTCCTAATCTCTGACCCCGTCGACGTTGAGAAATCGAGAAAATTTAAACGGAACCGTTAGGATTTAGTTAAGGATAACGTGAGGGAGAAAAATTCGTGGAGAGCCGTGCGGTGGGGAGCCGACCTATCCCGCCCGTCCCTCCCGACAAAAAATCCATCAAAATACAAAAAGGCGAGACCATAGGAGAATTTAGGATTTCGTAAATTCCTAAAATGTGACACGAGAATTTTGAATTTTTCAAATACATACCTAAAAAAGTAGAAAAAACAGGACAGAACCGATTCGAACAAGACAAATGATGAATCCTCAATCCGGTGTTATAAACTTCCACTGCCTTCTTGAACCAGTTTACATTTTAAGTTTTTTTTCGAAAAACACTTTTTTTGACTAGTTTTACGCAATTCGATATTTTTCAAAAAGAAATATCAAATTTTATGTCTTTTAATTTTTAATATATTCATTTAATATTGTTTAAAATACAAATTATGTTCATGGGAGTGAAGAAGGAAATCGCAGGAGCTGCTATTTGAGCGCCATTTTCAAATTTTTCATTAATAATCGTGTTAATTGTGGTAAATTATAGGTATTCACGGTCTTCAATCAACACGTGTTAATCGTGTTAATCATGGTAAACTATAGGGGTAATAACGGTCTTCAATTAACACGTGTTAATCGTGTTAATTGTGGTAAACTATAGGGGTATTCGCGGACTTCAATTAACATGGTAAACTGTAGGGTATTCAAGGTCTTAAATTAACACGTGTTAATCATGGTAAACTATAGGGGTAATAACGGTCTTCAATTAACACGTGTTAAGGTGGTAAACTGGGTATTCGCGGTATTCAATTAACACGTGTAAAACGTGTTAATTACGGTAAACTATAGGGGTATTCAAGGTTTTCAATTAACATGTGTTAAACTTGCTAATCATGGTAAACTATAGGGGTATTCAAGGCCTTCTAACACGTGTTAATCGTGTTAATCATGGTAAACTATAGGGGTATTCAAGGCCTTCAATTAACACGTGTTAATCGTGTCAATCATGGTAAACTATAGGGTTATTCACGGTCTTCAATTAACATGTGTTAATCGTGTTAAACTTGTCAATCATGGTAAACTATAGGGTAATTTAAATTCTTGAATTAACATGTGTTAATCGTGGTAAACTATATGGGTATTCAAGGACTTCAATTAACACGTGTTAATTGTGGTAAAATATAGGGGTATTCGCGGACTTCAATTAACATGTGTTAACAGTGTTAAACTTGTTAATCATGGTAAACTTTACTTATGTGTTACTACTTATGTGTTAATCGTGTTAACCTTGTTAATCATGGTAAACTATAGGGTAATTCAAAATCTTGAATTAACATTTGTTAATCGTGTTAATCATGGTAAACTATGGGGTATTCACGGTCTTCAATTAACACGTGTTAATCATGGTAAACTATGGGTATTCACGGCCTTCGATTAACACGTATAAATCGTGTTAAACTACAAGGTATTCAAGATCTTCAATTAACACGTGTTAAACATGTTAATTACGGTAAACTATGGGGTATTCTCGGTCTTAACACGTGTTAAACTTGTTAATCATGGTAAACTGTAGGATAATTCAAGGTTTTGAATTAACATGTGTTAATTGTGTTAATCGTGGTAAACTATAGGGGCATTTAGGTCTCCAATTAACACGTGTTAATCAATTAACCAATTAACACGTGTTAAATAGCCAAGTTTTTAAAATGATTTGCCGGATTTATGGTTGGAACCAGTGATTAGTGATTCTGATCCTTCGTTCCTCAATCCCGGTTACCAAGGAGTAAGGTTACATTTGAATTTTTGACAGAATTGAATCGTATCTGTCGTGTTCAAATTGAAATTTTGATCTTTTCTTTCGTTTCTTTTTTAATTTAAGTTCGCGAAGCAGTTTTGGATTGTTTGGCCCACCAGTTGGAACTCTAGGGAGGTCTTCGTCTCGGAAAAGGTTTCCATACGCTTCACCAAAGACGTTAATTGAATTAAACGATCTCGTCGTACTTTCTGCGGACTTTTCTTCTTTTTTCATCTTTGGTGGTTTATGGGCTGGGACTTTATCAGCTTATCATTGCCCTTTTGAAAATTGAAAGTTGAACCATGAACCAGTGCGTGATCCCTTCGGCTGTCACCGACGGCGAAGACGGCCGTTGGATTAGTCAAGTGAGTTGTGATAACAGTAGCTAGTTACAAGGGCCCCTAGTGTCCTAAAACTAGGAAAACTCATAGTACAAAGGGCCCTATTTGTTCTAAAGGAGTAGTATCTAGTTAGAAGGGCCCCTAGTGCCCAAAAAGATAAGAACCCAAGGACAAAGGGCCCTATTTGTCAGAAAGGAGTAGTATCTAGTTAGAAGGGTCCCTAGTGCCCAAAAAGTTAAGAAACCAAGGTGCAAGGGCCCTATTTGTCGAAAAAGAGTAGTATCTAGTTGAAAGGGCCCCTAGTGCCCAAAAAGATATGAAACCAAGGTACAAAGGGCCCTATTTGTCAAAAAGGAGTAGTAACTGGTTAGAAGGGCCCCTAGTGCCCAAGAAGATAAGAAACCAAGGTACAAAGGGCCCTATAAGCCGTAGAGGAACAGTAGCTAGTTGCAAGGGCCCCTAGTTCCCAAAAAGACAAATACATCTAAAAAAGGCGCCTTATTTGTTGGAAAGGTACCAAATCTAATTAAAAAGGGCCCTATTAGAAGTAAAAGAATATTATCTAGTTAAAAGGGCCCCTAGTGCCAAAAAATGATCAAAAACCAAGCTACAAAGGGCCCTATTAGAGGTAAAAGAATAGTATCTAGCTAAAAGGGCCCCTAGTGCCCAAAAATGATCAAAAACCAAGCTACAAAGGGCCCTATTAGAAGTAAAAGAATATTATCTAGTTAAAAGAGCCCCTAGTGCCCAAAAATGATCAAAAACCAAGCTATAAAGGGCCCTATTTGTACTAAAAGAATAGAATCTCGGTCCCCTGATTTTGGTTTATTTGATGAACACAGTTTTTTTTTGCAGCACAATCAGCACTTGCTGGAGACCAAAGGAAGGGAACCGGATGTCGTCATGATAGGCGATTCAATCATCCACCATCTTCAGCTAAGACCAGTTTGGGGCGACATGTTCGAACAATTCCATTGTTTAAACTTCGGCATCTCCGGCGATAAAACGCAGAACGTTTTATGGCGCATCGAAAACGGAGGCCTCGACAACATATCTCCTAAAGTAAACCATATATGTATATGATATATATATATATATATATATATATATATATAATATATATATATATATATATATATATATATATATATATATATTATATTATATATATTTTAAATATACATATACTTATAAAGAAATTTCATTTTCTTTTGTATTTTGAAGGTCGTCGTCGTCCATGTTGGAACAAACAATATTGAAGATTGTTCCGAAGACGTCGCCGACGGCATAATCGAAGTCGCTTACGCTATTCGGAAACGATTGCCTGACGCACACATCGTTATATTGGTAAATTATTATTATTATTTTTTTTTATTTTTTTATTTATTTTTCAGGAGTTATTGCCTCGTGGGCAATATCCGAATAAGCTCCGTGAAAAAAACAAAGAAGTAAACCGTATTTTAAGGCAGAAAACTCAAACGATGACCGGCGTAGAGACTCTTTCAGTCGAAAACGGCCTCGTCCAAGCGGACGGGACAATTTCACACCTCGACATGCCCGATTTCCTCCATTTAAGCGACTCCGCATACAGGAAATCTTTCGAATCCCTTCACGATCTTCTCGCCCAGCTATTATTCGGCGAAGAGCGAGAAAACGAAGATTCTTTTTTCGAATAGAAGCGTAGCAACAAATTAACTCATAATGCTGCCTGATATATAAAATCTGTGATATAAAAATGCTTCAATGATATATTTTCACACTAAGTTTTAAGGGTTTTTAAAAATTTCTATATTTTTTACATTAATTTCATTTTTTTTCGGCTTTCGCACCAATTATTTCGATTATTTGTTACACGACAATATTGTATAAATTAGCAAAGCCAAAGTTGATAAGACTTTCTGTTCATTGATCTCGCATTTGCACCAAATAGTGAACTACCACGAATTTCAATTAATTCCTTAAAAATAGAATTTTTTTGGAAAATAAGGAGTCTATTATGATATAACTACCGAAACATTTTTTTTAATAAAAGCACCTCTTAAAACTCAATTCACTGCCCTGAAATTTGAAAAATGTATGCTCTTCCTTATGTTTGAAGCCATTATGCTAAACATTCCATTAATTTTGTGGAATTCTTCGATCCCCCCTCTTAAATATGGTACAAAATTAGAACATTCGCGTGCTTTTACATAAAAAGTACGTTCTATGGTGATAAGTGATAAAATTAATATATTTAATCAATGTAGGATTAGTTAATCGCGTTTTGCTTGGTTTTGGATTTACGCGTTTTTTTGTTAATTTTTTTTTCACATTTAAATGCTCAATATTGTGTAAAATTTTGTCTTTTTGAAAAAATGTGTTCAGAGGAATTTTTTCAAAATTTTCTTTTTTAAAAAAAGTGATTTTACTTTTTGGCTGTAAAACAAGTTTTTTTAGTCTTTTTGCTAATTTTGCATTCCAAACCTTAAAATAGTTACTTTAGAGTAGTTTTTTTGCTTTTTTTTTGGTAAGCATGTTAAATTAAGGGAGTTACGGTAATGCTTAAACACAAAGATGGTTTATTTTAATCTAGTCGGTTTTAGTCTTAAATTTTTTTTTCTACTTTCTAAAACCTATGAAATTTAAAAACCTAAAAATTTTTAGTTTTTTAGAAATGTGCAATTTAAAAATCCATTATTAATGTATGGAGGAAAAAAAAATGTTCCTATGTACATTTCTGTAAAAAGATTTTTTTTTGTCTCCTTCGCATTCCTTGTTCTTGGATTTAAGTTTAGATTACCTAACGAGACCAAAATGAAATAAAATTTTATTTGTAAGATGACAAGGATAATAATAGCATGAAATTAGTAGTAAATGTGTTTTTTGTTTATTTCCTTCTTTCCTTTAGTGGGATTGGCTGTCATATTGTCACAAAACTAGAGCGATCTGGCGGATTTTAGAGGAAATAGTGAGCATATATAGACAGAAGTAGACTAGCCTTAGATGTTAGCTATGGGCCACAATAGATAGAAATAGAAAAAAATGTTTTCAAATCGAGAAACCGACGTCAGATTCGTGTTCCTCACCTCAAAAACAGCCAAAAACCACATTTTGGGCCTAATCAAAAACTGAAAATTTTCTCTCTAAAAAGTAGGGATAGGGTCCCCCCTTGGATGTGGTCGAAAAAAATGTTTTCAAATCGAGAAACCGACCTCAGATTCGTGTTCCTCACCTCAAAAACAGCCAAAAACCACATTTTGGGCCTAATCAAAAACAAAAAATTTTCTCTCTAAAAAGTAGGGATAGGGTCCCCCCTTGGATGTGGTGGAAAAAAATGTTTTCAAATCGAGAAACCGACCTCAGATTCGTGTTCCTCACCTCAAAAACAGCCAAAAACCACATTTTGGACCTAATCAAAAACTGAAAATTTTCTCTCTAAAAAGTAGGGATAGGGTCCCCCCTTGGATGTGGTGGAAAAAAATGTTTTCAAATCTAGAAACCGACCTCAGATTCGTGTTTCTCACCTCAAAAACAGCCAAAAACCACATTTTGGACCTAATCAAAAACTGAAAATTTTCTCTCTAAAAAGTAGGGATAGGGTCCCCCCTTGGATGTGGTCGAAAAAAATGTTTTCCAATCAAGAAACCGACCTCAGATTCGTGTTTCTCACCTCAAAAACAGCCAAAAACCACATTTTGGGCCTAATCAAAAACAAAAAATTTTCTCTCTAAAAAGTAGGGATAGGGTCCCCCCTTGGAAGTGGTCGAAAAAAATGTTTTCAAATCGAGAAACCGACCTCAGATTCGTGTTTCTCACCTCAAAAACAGCCAAAAACCACATTTTGGGCATGATCAAAAACAAAAAATTTTCTCTCTAAAAAGTAGGGATAGGGTCCCCCCTTGGATGTGGTGGAAAAAAATGTTTTCAAATCGAGAAACCGACGTCAGATTCGTGTTTCTCACCTCAAAAACAGCCAAAAACCACATTTTGGACCTAATCAAAAACTGAGTTTCTCTCTAAAAAGTAGGGATAGGGTCCCCCCTTGGATGTGGTCGAAAAAAATGTTTTCAAATCAAGAAACCGACCTCAGATTCGTGTTTCTCACCTCAAAAACAGCAAAAAACCACATTTTGGGCCTAATCATTTTCTCTCTAAAAAGTAGGGATAGGGTCCCCCCTTGGATGTGGTCGAAAAAAATGTTTTCAAATCAAGAAACCGACCTCAGATTCGTGTTTCTCACCCATAAAACAGTGAATGACCACATTTTGGGCATGATCAAAAAATGAAACTTTTCGATCCAAAAAGTAGGAGGGTCCCCCCTTGGATGTGGTCGAAAAAAATGTATTCAAATCTAAAAACCGACCTCAGATTCGTGTTCCTCACCTCAAAAACAGCCAAAAACCACATTTTGGGCCTAATCAAAAACAAAAAATTTTCTCTCTAAAAAGTAGGGATTGGGTCCCCCCTTGGATGGGGTGGAAAAAATGTTTTTAAATCGAGAAACCGACCTCAGATTCGTGTTCCTCACCTCAAAAACAGGCAAAAACCACATTTTGGGCCTAATCGAAAACAAAAAATTTTCTCTCTAAAAAGTAGGGATAGGGTCCCCCCTTGGATGTGGTGGAAAAAAATGTTTTCAAATCGAGAAACCGACCTCAGATTCGTGTTTCTCACCTCAAAAACAGCCAAAAACCACATTTTGGGCCTAATCAAAAACAAAAAATTTTCTCTCTAAAAAGTAGGGATAGGGTCCCCCCTTGGATGTGGCCGAAAAAATGTTTTCAAATCGAGAAACCGACGTCAGATTCGTGTTTCTCACCTCAAAAACAGCTAAAAACCACATTTTGGGCCTAATCAAAAACAAAAAATTTTCTCTCTAAAAAGTAGGGATAGGGTCCCCCCTAGGATGTGGTCGAAAAAAATGTTTTCCAATCAAGAAACCGACCTCAGATTCGTGTTTTTCACCCAAAAAAACAGTAAAAACAACATGTGAAACCATAAAAGCTACACTTTTTCATCGGAAAATTCAGAGGTATGTATAAAGATATTTATTCATTTATAAAAATATTGAGTTGCAATTTTATTTTATAAAATTTATATACAGTTTTTCGTTATCATGATGAATATAAACAGAATGAAAACTAATCGTAACTAGAATTCGTTTTAAATACAAGTTAAAATTGTTTAAATCTACGTCCTGAAAATATTTTCACTACGTTTAAAACTTTTCCTTGATACAAGGATAATTTTTACCTAAAAACAGACATTTTTCTATTCCTCAACTATTATGCACACATAAATCAGTCAACGACTGAATCGTTATATTACATTGTTCACTTTTAGAGTATCAGTTAACATAATATGCAAAAAGAGAGATAAAATGAAGCTAAAAAAGACTAGTAGAACTTACAAGTGAATTTATTTTTCTAAATTGAGCAACATTCTTAGATGTACATTTTTATAGGGCTGAATTTCGAAACAGAAATATTGAACAGAATAGCTTAAAAAATATTTAAAATTATTGGGTTTTCATTAAGCTTTTGGCCATAAAATACCATGAGTACCAGCTCATTGGCGGCTTATCGACCTAAAATAACCGATCATTTTATTTCGATATTTTCCCATCGTCATCAATCTTTTGTTTTCAACAAACAAAACAATAAAAATGACTAATAATCTAATTATTTACAAAGAAACATAACTGGAATACTCTAGGCAGAGAGGTAGCTTTAAAATGATAATATTCGATACACAAAAATAAATGGACTTTCATGAAATGTCCATGAAAGCAGGGGACTTAAACTTTAAAGTTTCAAAATGTCTTGGAAAAATTATATTCTTGTATCATTTGTCCAATGATGACTTCTTGAATGTTGGCATTCGCTTGTTTACTACAGGTTTACTAAAGAAGCCGCTTGGAGCGCTACTTCGTGGTAAATACTGGACTACAACCATTAGGGGAACAACAATTATTTAAAAGTGACCTTTTGTTATTTATTTGATATGTTTCCGATGTGTACTTTGTACATAAAATAGAAAACCGCAGTGATAATTTAAAAATAGCCAACAAAGTTATAAAAGAAAAACGGGAAGGTTACAAAAGGGTTATCAATCAAATAATGCAATTTCATTGGACAATAATAGAATCAATATGATTGGTCCTCCTGAATTTCCATTAAGGTTATCCTGAACTAACCTTTTGAAGAAAAGGGCCACCAATAATTTTCAGCATCAAAATTGTAGTTTCACACATAATTTATGACTTTTGAAAGGCAAGGGCAGTCCATCTACTTAATATATGAATTAATAGTTTTAAAGCAGAAAAGTACAGCGCAATTTACAATATACAGATCTTAAGTAAAACAATTTTAAAAAGCTTACATAATGAACTTTGTTCGTTTTTTGTGCTTTTTCTAGACCCGAAAGTTTAAACCGCGAAAAATTTCCAAAAATTGCAACAATAATAAATTTCTAATTAAAAATAGCTTCTAATTGTCTATCACAAAGCAGGGATTCACACCATAGTGCTGTGCGTAGGAAAAACGTTAAAACCTAAGAAAATTCTCAACTTAGGTAACATGGAGAAATTTTGAAGATTTGATAGACTACGACTAGGTATCCTGCATGAATAGGAAAAAACGGCATGAAACACTTATTTTCTACAAGTTTTAAGTTAAAAGTTTCTAAGCTTCCTGTTGAAACTTGGCACAGATTAAGAAGCGAGAAAAGTCGACGAATGTAGCAAAATGAAATTTTTCATTAATTATAATTAAATTAAGACGTACATTTTTGAATTTTATAAAAATTAAGTACTTAAGTAGTTTTGGATAGTCTAAAAACGGAGCTTAACACTTTCAGGATGAAGGTCTTACATGTAAGACGTATTTTTTTTTAGCTTTTGAATGCTCGTGGTGGGTTTTTTGGGGGGGCGGGGAGAAATATTTTGTTTTATTCTGTATCGCAGTTGCTCCTTTTAGGAATTTAGCATCTTTCTTTGGATTTCAGTCTTCTAAGAGGTTCAGTGCTAATGAAATTAAAATCATGCAGGAAAAACTACACAAAAAATATAATTTAAAGATTGATTAATATCATAGAGGTTCTATTAAGTTGTGAAAAAAAGATGGTAACTGATAATTTAGAAATGAAGCACCAAAGAAATATGTTTTAGACGATAATTGGCGATCGGACGTCTTTATTGACGATATAGAATTTATGTTTTTTACCGAATAGGCCCCAAATGACGGCGACGTTTTCGATGACGACGTTCACCGGGATGGTCGCTAAAGCTCCGCAGATGCAAAGGCAGAATTTTAAAACGCCAAAACGATAAAGTGAGAATGATTTTATGACTCCGAAAATGTACATGTAGATACTGACTGCCCCAATGAAGGCGCAGACGAAATCCATGAGCGGAGGGCACGGAATTGGGCAGATTGAGGCGAGAATGATGTTTGAGGTCGAAAGAGGCATCGTGACCCACGAATAGCACGATATGCCCAAAAGTATTTTATTTTTCAACGGTAAACTTTTGTTGTGGACGACAAGTAGGATGCCCTGAAGCCATCGTTTCCTTTGCTGGACGAAATCCCAGAGCGTAAAAGGCGACTTTTCCCACATTTCGCCTTCTATGAAGTTAAACGAGTAACCATCTCTGAATGCTCGCATCGCAAAAAAGCAGTCCTCGGCTACTGAACCATCCAAGCCATTGTCAAAAGATACTTCTCTTTCTGCTTTCACCTAAAAAATTGATTTTAGTTTGTGTATGTTTGGGTAGTAGTAGTCAATCTAAGCCTGGGGCGGAAATAACCAATTTTAAGTTTTTTTTTTCGTTTTTCACCAATATCTCGAAAACCGTAGATCGTAGGCGAAAACATTTTAATAACAAAATTAAAGCTTATTAAATTTGCTACAATTTTGAACTAAACAAATTTTTTGTAGGACCAAACGTATCTGAGCTACGAGGCGATAAAAAACACAGGGTTTTCAATTTTGACCTCTGAATGATGGAATACGTCATCTAATCAAAAAAATGTACTTAATAAAAGTTGTAGAGAATTTAATTATCATTTAAAAACAACTCTCAAAAAGCATTTAACGATCAATAGGCAGGGGTGGGGGTAATTTTCATTCAAAAAGTGAAATGTCAAAAAATTCAATAAAAACAAAATTAAAGCTTATAAAATTTCCTACAAATTTGATTCTCTAAGATTTTTTTGTGGGACCTACGGTTTTCGAGATAATGGCGAAAAAACAAAAAATCACCTTAAAGTTGCTCCAGAGTGGACTCCTTTTTTTTTCGTTTTTCACCAATATCTCAAAAACCGTAGATCGTAGGCGAAAACATTCTAAGAACAAAATTAAAGCTTATTAAATTTGCTACAATTTTGAACTAAACAAATATTTTGTAGGACCAAACGTATCTGAGCTACGAGGCGATAAAAAACACAGGGTTTTCAATTTTGACCTCTGAATGAGGGAAGACGTCATCTAATCAAAAAAATGTACTTAATAAAAGTTGTAGAGAATTTAATTATCATTTAAAAACAACTCTCAAAAAGCATTTAACGATCAATAGGCAGGGGTGGGGGTATATTTCATTCAAAAATTGAAATGTCAAAAAATTCAATAAAAACAAAATTAAAGCTTATTAAATTTCCTACAAATTTGATTCTCTAAGATTTTTTTGTAGGACCTACGGTTTTCGAGATAATGGCAAAAAAACAAAAAATCACCTTAAAGTCGCTCCAGAGTGGACTCCTTCAGTAGAGAAACAAAATACCTTATTATTTTCATAATTTTGCCCTTTTCGGGCTTAGATTGACAGAACTAAAGTCAATACCTGTGTTACAACGAAAGAACCTTTCCAGCTCAACAATGGCTTGTGAAAGAATGAAAACTGCATTCTAAGTTTTCCCATGTCGTCGGCTACTCTGAAGCTGTCTGCTAATGTTGTGACCCAGTTGACGACTTCTTCGTTGGCGTAAGTTATTAAACCTTGTCCGAAGCAATGCTTTCCATCGAGGACGAAGTTTAAGATGCCTTTGATGGAGTTTTCAGTGAGAAGAGTTTCTTCATCTAGATGTACAATCCAGTCGTTGTCAGAAAGCACATTGACGTCGACTTCTAAACAATATTGAAGAGCTCGAGCCTTGAATAATGCGCCGCTTTTAGTTTTGTAATCTTTAGGAACGACCGTTTCCACGATTCTGCGATCTTTCGTCAAATTGATCGGCTTATCGGTGACCACTTCTATGATAAAATGTTCTAAACCCGCGTCTAAACATTTCGTTAGGTTTCTATAAACGTTAGTTCGAACTAGCTGGGGGTAGTCGCCCCGGGTGACGATCCGGACACAAATAAACGGAGCCAATAGAGGGCTTCCTTTGAGCGTCACTTTGTCCGGAAAGGCGTTATAAAGCGTCATACCCGCGAAATTAAGGAGGACTTGCGGGAGCGGCAAAAAGGCCAGAAGGCGAAGCATGTAAAGTATAAGAGTCCCTAAAAAACCGTATTTTGTCCATGGATCTATTACAGGCACTTCATCGGATGTCATGCGTAACCCGCCGGAGACCACTTCGAAAATTAGTATCACCGTGAATAGTAAAAGGCAGTGGAGTCCATGTTTAACACGACTTTTCAACATTTCGTGTCCTGAAAGGAAAAAAACAAAAAATTAGTAAAAACAATGCAAATTGGATCTGAGTGATGAAGGACTGCTGCAGTTGATTCGGGAGGTTTTGATAATTTGGGTGGTTTTGGTGATTCGCGAGGTTTTGGTGGTTTGTTAAGTTTTGGTGATTCGGATGGTTTTGGTGATTTGGGTGGTTTTGGTGATTTCGGTGGTTGGGTAAGTTTTGGTGATACGGGAGGTTTTGGTGATTAGGATGGTTTTGGTGATTTCGGTGGTTTTGTTAATTCGGGAGGTTTTGGTGATTTGGGTGGTTTTGGTAATTCGGGAGGTTTTGGTGATTTCGGTGGTTTGGTAAGTTTTGGTGATTTCGGTGGTTTTGGTGATGCGGGAGGTTTTGGTGATTTGGGTGAATTGGGAGGTTTTGATGATTTGGTTGGTTTAGGTGATTCAGGAGGTTTTGGTGATTCGGATGGTTTTGGTGATTTCGGTGGTTTGGTAAGTTTTGGTGATTCGGGAGGGTATGGTGATTCGGATGGTTTTGGTGATTTGGGTGGTTTTGTTGATTCGGGAGGTTTTGGTGATTTGGGTGGTTTTGGTAATTCGGGAGGTTTTGGTGATTTCGGTGGTTTGGTAAGTTTTGGTGGTTTTGGTGATTCGGATGGTTTTGGTGATTTCGGTGGTTTGGTAAGTTTTGGTGATTTCGGTGGTTTTGGTGATTCGGATGGTTTTGGTGATGCGGGAGGTTTTGGTGGTTTGGGTGGTTTTGTTGATTCGGGAGGTTTTGGTGATTTCGGTGGTTTGGTAAGTTTTAGTGGTTTTGGTGATTCGGGAGGTTTTGGCGATTCGGATGGTTTTGGTGATTTCGGTGGTTTTGGTAATTCGGGAGGTTTTGGTAAGTTTTGGTGATTTCGGTGGTTTTGGTGATTCGGATGGTTTTGGTGAATTGGGAGGTGTGGTTGATTTGTTTGGTTTGGTGATTTTGTAGGTTTTTGGGTGGTTTTGGTGATTCTAGTGGTTATGGTGATCAAGACAACTACCTCCCCGAATCACCATAATCAATCAAACCACCCCAGATCACCAAAATCTACCAAACCTGGGTGGTAAATTTTGGTGATTTGGGTAATCACCAAAACCTACCAAACCACTAAAACCTCCCAAATCACCAAAAATTCCTGCATCACAAAAACCACCTAAATCACTAAAACATACCAAACCACCCAATCACCAAAACCACCCAAACTATCAAAACCTCCCGAATTACCAAAACCTCCTGAAGAATCGCCAAAACCTCCCAAACGACCCAAATCACCAAAACCTCCCGAATCACCGAAACCTCCTGAAGAATCGCCAAAACCTCCCAAAAGGCCCAAATCACCAAAACCTTCCCCAATCACCAAAACCTACTAAACCACCCAAATCACCAAACCTTCCGAACCACCCAAATCACCAAAACTTCCCGAACCACCCAAATCACCAAAACCTCCGGAAGAATCACCAAAATCTCCCGAATCACCAAAACCACCCAAATTATCAAAACCACCCAAGTTATCAAAACCTCCCGAATCACCAAAACCTCCTGAAGAATCACCAAAACCTCTCAAACGACCCAAATCACCAAAAACTCCCGAATCACCAAAACCACCCAAATTATCAAAACCTCCCGAATCACCAAAACCTCTCAAACGACCCAAATCACCAAAACCTCCCAAACGACCCAAATCACCAAAACCTCCCAAACGACCCGAATCACCAAAACCACCCAAATTATCAAAACCTCCCGAATCACCAAAACCTCTCAAACGACCCAAATCACCAAAACCTCCTTAAGAATCACCAAAACCTCCCAAACGACCCAAATCACCAAAACCTCCCGAATCACCAAAACCTCCTGAAGAATGGCCAAAACCTCCCAAACGACCCAAATCACCAAAACCTCCCGAATCACCGAAACCTCCTGAAGAATCGCCAAAACCTCCCAAAACCTTCCCCAATCACCAAAACCTACTAAACCACCCAAATCACCAAACCTTCCGAACCACTCAAATCACCAAAACTTCCCGAACCACCCAAATCGCCAAAACCTTCCGAATCACCAAAACCTCCGGAAGAATCACCCAATATCCCGAATCACCAAAACCACCCAAATTATCAAAACCTCCCGAATCACCAAAACCTCTCAAACGACCCAAATCACCAAAACCTCCTTAAGAATCACCAAAACATCCCAAACGACCCAAATCACCAAAACCTCCTGAAGAATGGCCAAAACCTCCCAAACGACCCAAATCACCAAAACCTCCCGAATCACCGAAACCTCCTGAAGAATCACCAAAACCTCTCAAACGACCCAAATCACCAAAAACTCCCGAATCACCAAAACCACCCAAATTATCAAAACCTCCCGAATCACCAAAACCTCTCAAACGACCCAAATCACCAAAACCTCCTTAAGAATCACCAAAACCTCCCAAACGACCCAAATCACCAAAACCTCCTGAAGAATCGCCAAAACCTCCCAAAAGGCCTCCCAAAACCTTCCCCAATCACCAAAACCTACTAAACCACCCAAATCACCAAAACCTTCCGAATCACCAAAACCTCCGGAAGAATCACCCAAAATCCCGAATCACCAAAACCACCCAAATTATCAAAACCTCCCGAATCACCAAAACCTCTCAAACGACCCAAATCACCAAAACCTCCCGAATCACCAAAACCTCCTTAAGAATCACCAAACCTACCAAACGACCCAAATCACCAAAACTTCCTGAAGAATCGCCAAAACCTCCCAAACGACCCAAATCACCAAAACCTCCCGCATCGGCAAGACTCACAGTTTCTGGAGAATTCCGACCCTTTATTGGCAAAAAATGGCACTTTATGTATGGATTTTGACACTTTATGCATGGATTTTGATCCTTTATTGGCGAAAATGCCAGTTTCTGACCAATTTTTGACCGAAATTAAGAATAAAAAACAACTTTTCCAAACTTACAACAAAGGCATTCGCAGAGACAAGCCAAATCACAAAAACTAAGAGAAAAACCACTAAAACTCCATATTATAAGTAAATTTTGGTTTAATAGTTGAAAATAGAATAAAGAGAGAATCCATTTAGTCAATTCTGAGTCAAGTGGGTAATCCGATTTATAACAATTAAATGAATGAGTCATTGTTTAAATTAATTGTACAAATAAATTCGATTAGTTCGAAGAGGGCCGAAGAAATGGGAACGGCAATTTACGATCGCGATAAATAAATAAAAAAAGATGATTTCTTACCTAAAAAAGAAGTTGATTTGAAGAAACTGAAGCGGTTTTTCGTCAAATTCCGATGATACTCATTTGAGACTTTTTGTCGTTAGAATCTTCGGAGTTTTTCATTTTGGTCCATCGCCGTCAAAAATGTAAATCTTATTTGTTGACTTGAAAATACACGGAAAAAAAAAATTCGTTTTTCTTTTATTTATTTTCCCCCGAAAAGTTCTTATTTTTTTAACCTTAACGATAGTCACTTCCCCGGGCGGGTTACGCTAAATCAGTCGGGCCAACGATTATTGATGTTCCTTTTTTTATCAACCACACCCTTTTTCAACTATTTCCGTTTATTTTCTCCGCCCGATTCTTTTTTATGGAAAATTTTAAAAGTAAAGTTTGAGAGGAAAAAAAAAGGTTTGAAATGTATTGCGGTATTGCCTAATGACCTTGGTTTGGTGGGTTTTTCGGGGCCTTGGCGGATTTTTACTGCAGATCTTTTCCCACACGAATTCTATGCATGAAGGTCCTCCTCAAATAGAAAATTGGCGGACTGGGACCTTAGGGTGTGGGTGGGTTTTCGTGGGGACGCAGAAAATTGGCTCTTAGAAAAATATATTCAGCAAAAACTTTTTCACAGTGGGCCCCCTTTTAAACAAATGACCCCCAAATGTTCTGAATTTTAACTTTGAAGTTTTTGAAGGAAATTTTGGGTTTTAAAATGTTGATTTTGAGGTTTTTGACAAAAGAAATTGCACTTGAAAAGTTGAATTTGAGATTTTTTGACTAAAAAAAATTTGCTCTTAAAACCTTGATTTGGAGGTTTTGACAAAATTTGCCAATTTAAAGTTGATTTTGAGGTTTTTTGACGAAAATTAGGCTTTATAAATGTTGATTTTGAGGTTTTTTGACGAAAATTAGGCTTTTAAATGTTGATTTTGAGGTTTTTTGACGAAAATTAGGCTTTATAAATGTTGATTTTGAGGTTTTTGACGAAAATTAGGCTTCATAAATGTTGATTTTGAGGTATTTGACGAAAAAATTGGCTTTACAAATGTTGTTTTTGAGGTTTTTGACGAAAATTACGCCTTATAAATGTTGATTTTGAGGTTTTTTGACCAAAATTGGGCTTTACAAATGTTGATTTTGAGGTTTTTGACGAAAATTTGGCTTCATAAATGTTGATTTTGAGGTTTTTTGACGAAAATTAGGCATCATAAAAGTTGATTTTGAGGTTTTTGACGAAAATTTGGCTTTTTAAATGTTAATTTTGAGGTTTTTGTACGAAAATTAGGCTTCATAAATGTTGATTTCGAGGTTTTTTAAACCAAAATTGGGCTTTACAAATGTTGATTTTGAGGTTTTTCACGAAAATTTGGCTTTATAAATGTTGATGTTGAGGTTTTTTTGACGAAAATTAGGCTTTAAAAATGTTGATTTTGAGGTTTTTATTACTTTTTTTTTGGACAAAAATTAGGCTTTACAAATGTTGATTTCGAGGTTTTTTGACCAAAATCATGCTTTTTAAATGTTGATTTTGAGGGTTTTGGACAAAAATTAGGAATTACAAATGTTGATTTTGAGGTTTTCCACGAAAATTTGGCTTCATAAATGTTGATTTTGAGGTTTTTGTACGAAAATTAGGCTTCATAAATGTTGATTTTGAGGTTTTTCACGAAAATTTGGCTTTATAAATGTTGATTTTGAGGTTTTTTGACGAAAATTAGGCATCTTAAAAATGTTGATTTTGAGGTTTTTGACGAAAATTTGGCTTTTTAAATGTTAATTTTGAGGTTTTTGTACGAAAATTAGGCTTCATAAATGTTGATTTTGAGGTTTTTTACGAAAATTTGGCTTTACAAATGTTGATTTTGAGGTTTTTCACGAAAATTTGGCTTTAAAAATGTTGATTTTGAGGTTTTTGACGGAAACTTGGCTTGTTGATTTCGAGGTTTTTTGACCAAAATTAGGCTTTTTAAATGTCGATTTTGAGGTTTTTGGACAAAAATTAGGCTTCACAAATGTCGATTTTGAGGTTTTTGACGAAAATTTGGCTTTTAAATGTTGATTTTGAGGTTTTTGAACGAAAATAAGGCTTCACACATTTTGATTTCGAGGTTTTTATTACTTGCTTTACAAATGTTGATTTTGAGGTTTTTCACGAATTTTTGAGGATATTTGTACACATTCTTGAGCTTTCCCACACCCCCCAGCGGACTGGCCCGGGGGAGGGAGGGCGCCTCTATGGAGCACCCGCTACCGTCCAGAACCGGAGGGTTCTGTCCACCCCCCGGGCTAGTCCGCCCCTGCAAGGGGGCGTAGGTATTCACAAATACTAATTCATAAGTACCTTTATTTTCCATAGGAAACCAAGAGGAAGTTTACTTCATAATACCAAAAAAATGAGAACGCTTTTCAAAAAAAAATTTCCGACCATTTTTAGTGCCGAAAACGAGGAAACTACTTTTGGGCATCTTCCCTCTCTCTTGCACACTTGGTAGAATTTTGATGTCGGATCCCCCTTAACATCAATATAATTTTAAAAAAATACAATAACTTCCTTTTCGAGAAAGTTAAAATATGTTCAAGTACAAAAACAACTAGATAATAAAACATCTTCCTTTTAAGAAAAGAAAATACAAAATCAAATACAATAACTTTTTTTTTGAGAAAGTTAAAATAAAAACTTAAAAAGTCTTTTGGTAGGAAAATCACATAATGTATCCTAAATTAGGAGGCACTTACTGTAACTCTTCGTATTTCAATGAGTATTCTTCATTAAAAATATGGTAACTAACTCAAATTTGACTATTTAAGGCACAATTTAACGACTTAAACCTTTAAATGTCCATAACTTCCACAATTTTAGACAGATTCTTATATCGCCGCCGCACAAAAATTGATAAAATGAGCCAAACATTATAGAGGCGACGAATTTTGGTAACAAAAAAATGGTCAAAATTGATTTCCACATCAGAATATTTCATCAAAGACAAATTGGTCATAAAAATATGTTACCATATCTTCCTATAAGTTATATATATATATATATATATATATATATATATATATATATTATATATATATATATATATATATATATATATATATATATATATATAAAAAGAAAAAATGTGGTTAAGTCACATGAACACATTTATCACATTTTAGTTTTTCCCCCTCATAATAATCAGTCTTCCATATAAAAGAGAAAAGTAAAACAAAAAGAACCTGCTTGTAAAAAACAATGCAAGCTTTGAGATCCCAAGGGTGTATTCAGAGACAAAATTAGAGTATAAGTGTAGACTCAAAAAGGAGACTCAGTCGATTTTTGTTATAAAAGTATCAAATTTCACGTCATAAATCATCAGGGAGCTCAAAAAACAAGTCTTTTTTTGATCTCCCAACTCTAATTTTCTCTAAATACCACCTTTAATACATTATTTGACTATATAAAGTTCACTTATGTTATAAATCATGCATTAAATGCTTCAAGAATTCAATGACAATGAAAAAAATGCAAAAGGCATTGCTTTTTAAGTCGTTTTAGACGAGATTTTTAAATAAACAAAACAAAATGACTAATAATTTTTTAATAAATTATAAACTGGGACATAAATTGAAGTAGAAAATAGAGAAAAAAGGAGTTTTCGGTTACTTGAGGGCAGGGAAGTCGTCGTTTTTGGGGGAGTAACCGTTTTTTTGGGTGAAATTTTGGACTAAAGCGTTGCGGTATTTGAGCTTTGTGTCCGGGCTGAAGAGCCTTGGGGTGATGGGTTGTGCTGGTAATTCTGGGGATTCCGATGGCTTTTCTGGGTCGTTTTTTGTCCAGTAGGATGGAGATTGTGATGGCTGGTGGCCATTTTGAGCGACGGTCTGAGGAGGCGGCTTTATGGCGCATTTTTTCATCATTTCGGTGAATGGGGAGTCGCGGCCGTCGGATGGTTCCTCCGCTGGAGGCGAGCGGTCGCTGTCGTTGGCTCCGTCGCTGCGCGGCATCCCGTAGTTGTAGCGCTTTTCGATCGTTTCGTTTGAATAATCGAGGAGAGTTTTGCAACTGCGGAGTTCCTCGCGTAATCTCGCTTCTGCCGCGTGGTTCCCGAAGGTGGCCCTCACGTATTCCAGGAGTTTACCGCGGCCCATGCCCCTTTGACGTGGCAATTGAGGCGTTTCTTCTTTCAAGAATTTTTTAGATTCCCTGTTCTTGACGATGTTTTTGATTTCTTGCCACGGTATGGCTTTCGATCCAGCGGGAGTCGGAGAACTGTAATTAATAAAACAGAGAGGTTATTTTTTTTAAAATTAAATAAAAAGGAAATATATCGATCAGGGCATCTTCGCAGACTATAAGCAACAGAGGGGAGGTGATGGGAGGGTAAGGGAGAGTAGAGTGAGGGTAAGGGAGAAGTAGGGGAGGTGATGGGAGAGTAGTGGGTGGGTAAGGGAGAGTAGAGGGAGGGTAAGGGAGAGTAGAGTGAGGGTAAGGGAGAAGTAGGGGAGGTGATGGGAGAGTAGTGGGAGGGTAAGGGAGAGTAGAGGGAGAGTAAGGGAGAGTAGGGGGAGGGTAAGGGAGAGTAGAGTGAGGGTAAGGGAGAAGTAGGGGAGGTGATGGGAGAGTAGTGGGAGGGTAAGGGAGAGTAGAGGGAGGGTAAGGGAGAGTAGGGGAGGTGATAGGAGAGTATTGGGAGGGTAAGGGAGAGTAGGGGAGGTGATAGGAGAGTAGTGGGAGGGTAAGGGAGAGTAGGGGAGGTGATAGGAGAGTATTGGGAGGGTAAGGGAGAGTAGGGGAGGTGATGGGAGAGTAGAGGGAGGGTAAGGGAGAGTAGGGGAGGTGATAGGAGAGTAGTGGGAGGGTAAGGGAGAGTAGAGTGAGGGTAAGGGAGAAGTAGGGGAGGTGATGGGAGAGTAGTGGGAGGGTAAGGAGAGTAGAGGAGGGTAAGGGAGAGTAGGGGAGGTGATAGGAGAGTAGTGGGAGGGTAAGGGAGAGTAGGGGAGGTATAGGGAGAGTAGGGAGGGTAAGGAGAGTAGGGGAGGTGATGGGAGAGTATGGGAGGGTAAGGGAGAGTAGGGGAGGTGATGGGAGAGTAGGGGAGGTAAGGGAGTAGGGGAGTAAGGGAGAGTAGGGGAGGGTAAGGGAGAGTAGAGTGAGGGTAAGGGAGAAGTAGGGGAGGTGATGGGAGAGTAGGGAGGGTAAGGGAGAGTAGAGGGAGGGTAAGGGAGAGTAGGGGAGGGTAAGGGAGAGTAAGGGAGGTATGGGAGGGTAAGGGAGAGTAGGGGAGGTGATGGGAGGGTAAGGGAGAGTAGGGGAGGTGATGGGAGAGTAGGGGAGGTAGGGGAGGGTAAGGGAGAGTGATGGGAGGTAAGGGAGAGTAGGGGAGGTGATGGGAGGGTAAGGGAGAGTAGGGGAGGTGATGGGAGGGTAAGGGAGAGTAGGGGAGGTGATGGGAGGGTAGGGAGGTGGGAGAGTAGGGGAGGTAAAGGGAGTATGGAGGGTAGGGAGAGTATGGGAGGGTAAGGGAGAGTAGGGGAGGTGATAGGAGAGTAGAGGGAGGGTAGGGAGAGTGGGGAGTGATAGGAGAGTATTTGGAGGGTAAGGGAGAGTAGGGGAGGTGATGGGAAAGTAGGGGAGGTTATGGGAGGGTAGAGGGAGGGTAAGGGAGGTGATAGGAGAGTAGTGGGTGGGTAAGGGAGAGTAGGGGAGGTGATGGGAGGGTAAGGGAGAGTAGGGGAGGTGATGGGAGGGTAAGGGAGAGTAGGGGAGGTGATGGGAGGGTAAGGGAGAGTAGGGGAGGTGATGGGGGAGTAAGGAGGGTAGGGGAGGTGATGGGAGAGTAGGGGAGGGTAAGGGAGAGTAGGGGAGGTTGTGGGAGGGTAAGGGAGAGTAGGGGAGGTTATGGGAGGGTAAGAGAGAGGGTAAGGGAGGTGATTGGAGGGTAAGAGATGGTAGGGAAGGTGATGGGAGTGTAGTGGGAGAGTAGTAGAGTAGGGTCAATGATAACAGGATTCGCAGCGAACAGGAGATGGATCGCTTCTTTTAAAGAGAGTTAAACAGAAGAAAAAAAAACCGATTTAAATAATAAATAAATTGAATTCTCAACGGGGAAAAGCAAGAAATAGATGTTTCCGGGCGGCGAAGTTTTGTAGCTCTTCCATCAGAACGGCAAAGACACCCAAGATCAAAATAAACATGACTTTTATACTCACGGATTGTCCATTTTGGAGCTGAGATTTCAGAAATGGAAATTTGAAATTTAGAATCGGTCTTCACGTTCGCGGATCGCCGTTCTTTTGAAGCTGGCAAGTTGTTGAATCGAATCCGTTCCTTCTTATTAAGCTTTCGCACCGCGAATCGCCGATGAATTTCGATGAGATTTTCGAGTCGCGAGCCTCTTCCACTAAAATTTCACACTTTTTAGCTTCTTTTGATTAATAATCGATTAAATAATCGATTCTAACAAAACTCTCTTTTAACCTTCTCTTTTATCACAAGCCGGCAAAACCGTTCTTCACAAAAGAACTGATCCTTCGACTTCTTAAGGAGCAGGAGCGTTATAAACTGTTTAGATATTTAAATTTTGACATCAAAATGATCGTTTTTATTTTCAAATCTTTAAATTTGTCTATTAGTCGAGTTTACAGAGTAATTTGAAGTCAGAATTTAATTATTATTAGCTTTTTTTCCCCATAATTTTGGTGCCAAAGGTCAAAAACGTCATTTGGGACCGTTTTTCAAAATGGCGGACGAATCACGTGGGGGGATGACGAAAACTTGAATTTAGAACTACATAAAGATGAAAAAAACAATTAAATCTCCTTCCTTTAGGATTCTCAACGCTTTTAAAATAATAATAATTTAAGTTTTTTTTTATCGTCTGTAGAAACTTGTCTGCATGACCAATTTTGACAACCTTTTTTTTAATCGACGCAGAATTTTGTGCTCTTTAATTTACTACTTAAGTGTTTTCTTCGAAATCTGTCTCGTTTTCGTTCTATATTCCAAAAACTGAAAAAATTCGAGGTTTTTCATTTGCCAAAAGTTGCGCCAAGAATTTAGCTTCAAAAACATGTTATTGGGACCCAAATGGATAATTTAAAACAACGAAATCTTTTACATTACGTTTTGCAAGTCAAAATAATTGAAACCGTCTTGGAATTTTAGGAGCGGTGAATTGATAACCGGTTTTCTGTATCTGATCCTTATAGTCTCAATTTTTTTGTTAATCCGCCCTCATAAGTCAAACTTTGTTTTCTCGAATCGGAATTTTCGAATTTTTTTTGTCTTTCTTGAGCGGGAAGTCACGTGATACAAGTTTAATATTCGTCACTATTCAAATATTAAGAAAAAATGGTTTTTGGGAAACGTGTGTGATATTTTGGGCTTTGAAATTCTCAGGCAGGAACTGGACGATATCGAATTTTCGATCAACGATGATGACCTTTGCTGATTAGTTTGTTGTACATCCTTTCGTCTTTCCGCAGTCTATACGAAATGTCGCTCTCCACTCTATATCAGCATATCTTGAATTCTGTAAGCATTTTTTATTGCTGGGGTGAGAAATAACACTTTTTGATGAGTTAATGTATGATAGCTGCTGCATAAGCTGCTGTAGAGGTTCTAGTTGAAGGATTTTTGGCTTGGGAAGTTTTGGAGGTTTTGGGTGGTTTGGGCGGCGTGGTTGATTCGGGTGGTGCAGTGTGGGTGGTTTTGGTTGTTTTTGCAGATTGGGCGGTTTATTTGGTTTTACTGGTTTGGGCGGTAGAATGGGCGGTTTTGATCGTTTGGGTGGTCTTGCTGGTTTTGGTTCTTTAGGCAGATTGGGCGGTTTGTTTGGTGTTGCCAAATAAATCATACTGCCCAAACCAACAAAAAACTGCCCAAACTACCAAAACCGAGTAATCTGCCTAAACAACCAAAACCAGCAAAAACTCGCAAAACCTGCCCAAACCAGGAAAACCAAATAAATCACCCAATCTGCCTAAACAACCAAATCCAGCAAAACGCCCCAAAACTAGCAAAACCTGCCCAAACCAAAAAATCAAAACAAATAAATCACCCAATCTGCCTAAACAACCAAAACCAGCAAAACCGCCCAAACCAGCAAAACTGCCCAAACCAACTAAACCGCCCCTACTAGTGCCCAAACCAGAAAAAACCAAATAAACTGCCCAATCTCTTAAAGACCAAAACAGCGAAACCGCCCTACTAGCCCAAAACCAGAAAAACCCAATAAATAGCCCAATCTGCCTAAACAACCAAATCTAGCAAAACCTGCCCAAACCAGACAAACCAAATAAATTGCCCAATCTGCCCAAACAACCAAAACCTTCAAAACCGCCCAAACCAGCAAAACCGCCCCTACTAGTGCCCAAACCTGAAAAACCAAATAAATCGCCTAAACAACCAAAACCAGCAAAACCCCCCCTACTAGGCCCAAACCGACAACAAATACACTGCCCAACACCTGAAAAACCAAACCAACAAAATCGCCCCTACTAGTGCCCAAACCGGAAAAAAAAGGCCAACCTGCATAAACCACCAAAACCAACAAAACTGCCCAAACCAACAAAACCGCCCCTAATAGTGCCCAAACCGGAACAACCAAATAAACTGCCCAATCTGCCTAAAGAACCAAAACCAGCAAAACCGCCCCTACTAGTGCCCAAACCAGAAAAACCAAATAAATCGCCCAATCTGCCCAATCTGCCTAAACAACCAAAACCAGAAAAATGCCCCAAACCAGCTAAACCTGCCCAAACCAGAAAAGCCACATAAATCGCCCAATCTGCCTAAACTACCAAAACCAGCAAAACCTGCCCAAACCAGAAAAACCAAATAAATCGCCCAATCTGCCTAAACAACCAAAACCAGCAAAACCGCCCAAACCAACAAAACCGCCCCTACTAGTGCCCAAACCTGAAAAACCAAATAAATCGCCTAAAAAACCAAAACCAGCAAAACCCCCCCAAACCAGCAAAACCTGCCCAAACCTGAAAAACCAAATAAATCACCAATCTGCCTATACAACCAAATCCAGCAAAACCCCCCAAACTAGCAAAACCTCCCAAACCAGAAAAAACAAATAAATCGCCCAACCTGCCTAAAAACCAAAACACAAAACCGCCCCTACTAGTGCCCAAAACCGGAAAAACCAAATAAACTGCCCAATCTTCCTAAAGAACCAAAACCAGCAAAACCGCCCAAACCAAAAAACGCCCCTACTAGTGCCCAAACCAGAAAAAAAAGGGCCAACCTGCATAAACAACCAAAACCAGCAAAACCGCCCAAACCAGCAAAACTGCCCAAACCAACGAAATCGCCCCTACTAGTGCCCAAACCGGAAAAAACCAAATAAACTGCCCAATCTGCCTAAACAACTAAAACCAGCAAAACCGCCCAAACACAAACTGCCCAACCACAAACCTCCCCTATTAGTGCCCAAACCGGAAAAACCAAATAAACTGCCTAATCTTCCTAAAGAACCAAAACCAGCAAAACCGCCCAAACCACATAAACCGCCCCTACTAGTGCCCAAACCAGAAAAAACCAAAAAAATCGCCCAATCTGCCTAAACAACCAAAACCAGCAAAACGCCCCCAAACCAGCAAAACTGCCCAACAGTCAAAAAACCAAATAAATCGCCCAATCTGCCTAAACAACCAAAAACCACACAAAACTGCCCAAACCAACAAAACCGCCCCTACTAGTGCCCAAACCTGAAAAACCAAATAAATCGCCTAAAAAACCAAAACCAGCAAAACCCCCCCAAACCAGCAAAACCTGCCCAAACCTGAAAAACCAAATAAATCACCAATCTGCCTATACAACCAAATCCAGCAAAACCCCCCAAACTAGCAAAACCTCCCCAAACCAGAAAAAACAAATAAATCGCCCAACCTGCCTAAAAAACCAAAACCAGCAAAACCGCCCCTACTAGTGCCCAAACCGGAAAAACCAAATAAACTGCCCAATCTGCCTAAACAACCAAAACCAGCAAAACCGCCCAAACCAACAAAAACGCCCCTACTAGTGCCCAAACCAGAAAAAAAAGGGCCAACCTGCATAAACAACCAAAACCAGCAAAACCGCCCAAACCAACAAAACTGCCCAAACCAACGAAATCGCCCCTACTAGTGCCCAAACCGGAAAAACCAAATAAATGCCCAATCTGCCTAAACAAGCTAAAACCAGCAAAACCGCCCAAACCAACAAAACTGCCCAAACCAACAAAACCTCCCCTATTAGTGCCCAAACCGGAAAAACCAAATAAACTGCCTAATCTTCCTAAGAACCAAAACCAGCAAAACCGCCCAAACCAATAAACCGCCCCTACTAGTGCCCAAACCAGAAAAACCAAAAAACTCGCCCAATCTGCCTAAACAACCAAAACCAGCAAAACCGCCCAAACCAGCTAAAACTGCCCAAACCGAAAAACCAAAACCTGCCCATCTTCTAAAGCACCAAAACCAGCAAAAGCCCAACCAACAAAAACGCCCTACTAGTGCCTCATCCAGATAAACAACCAAAACCAGCAAAACCGCCCAAACCAACAAACTGCCCAAACCACGAATCGCCCCTACTAGTGCCCAAACCAGAAAAACCAAATAAATCGCCCAATCTGCCTAAACAACCAAAACCAGCAAAACCGCCCAAACCAGCAAAACTGCCCAAACCAACAAAACCGCCCCTACTAGTGCCCAAACCGGAAAAACCAAATAAACTGCCCAATCTTCCTAAAGAACCAAAACCAGCAAAACCGCCCAAACCAACAAAACGCCCCTACTAGTGCCCAAACCAGAAAAAAAAGGGCCAACCTGCATAAACAACCAAAACCAGCAAAACCGCCCAAACCAACAAAACTGCCCAAACCAACGAAATCGCCCCTACTAGTGCCCAAACCGAAAAACCAAATAAACTGCCCAATCTGCCTAAACAACAAAACCAGCAAAACCGCCCCAAACCAACAAAACTGCCCAAACCAACAAAACCTCCCCAATCTGCCTAAACGAAAACCAAATAAACTGCCTAATCTTCCTAAAGAACCAAAACCAGCAAAACCGCCCAAACCAATAAACCGCCCCTACTAGTGCCCAAACCAGAAAAACCAAATAAATCGCCCAATCTGCCTAAACAACCAAAACCAGCAAAACCGCCCAAACCAGTAAAACTGCCCAAACCGGAAAAACCAAATAAACTGCCCAATCTTCCTAAAGAACCAAAACCAGCAAAACCGCCCAAACCAACAAAAACGCCCCTACTAGTGCCCAAACCAGAAAAAAAAGGGCCAACCTGCATAAACAACCAAAACCAGCAAAACCGCCCAAACCAACAAAACTGCCCAAACCAACGAAATCGCCCCTACTAGTGCCCAAACCGGAAAAACCAAATAAACTGCCCAATCTGCCTAAACAACCAAAACCAGCAAAACCGCCCAAACCAGCAAAACTGCCCAAACCAACAAAACCTCCCCTATTAGTGCCCAAACCGGAAAAACCAAATAAACTGCCTAATCTTCCTAAAGAACCAAAACCAGCAAAACCGCCCAAACCAAAAACGCCCCTACTAGTGCCCAAACCAGAAAAACCAAAAAAATCGCCCAATCTGCATAAACAACCAAAACCAGCAAAACCGCCAAAACCATAAAACTGCCCAAACCGGAAAAACCAAATAAACTGCCCAATCTTCCTAAAGAACCAAAACCAGCAAAACCGCCCAAACCAACAAAAACGCCCCTACTAGTGCCCAAACCAGAAAAAAAAGGGCCAACCTGCATAAACAACCAAAACCAGCAAAACCGCCCAAACCAACAAAACTGCCCAAACCAACGAAATCGCCCCTACTAGTGCCCAAACCGGAACAACCAAATAAACTGCCCAATCTGCCTAAACAACCTAAACCAGCAAAACCGCCCAAACCAACCCAACCGCCCATATTACTGCCCAAACCAGAAAAACCAAATAAATCGCCCAATCTTCCTAAACAACAAAATCACCCTAACCAGCAGAACCTCCCCTTTTAGTGCCCAAACCAGCAAAACCAAACAAACCGCCCAATCTGCCCAAACTACCAAAACCGCGTAATCTGCCTAAACAACAAAAACCACCACAAACCAGCCAAACCGCCCGCTAATTACTGCCCAACCATCAAAACCCAAATAAAGCGCCCAATCCGCCGAAACTACCAAAACGTCCCAATCTCCCTAAACTTCCAAAACCGCCCAAACCACCCAAATCATCTGAACTGCCCAAATAAACACGGTCACTTGTTCTTTCAGATACCTCACTTCACCATCTATCTTGAGCTAATACTTCTTCTCATGGTCTTATGGATCATGTTCAAAAAATCATCCAGTGACGCAAACAGACTGACAAAGGTTTGTAAAAAAAAAGAAAAAAAAAAAGAAAAAAAAAAAAAAAAAAAAAAAAAAAAAAAAAAAAAAAAAAAGTTCCGAACTTTTCAATTTATTATGTTTTAGGCTGAAGAGGAAGTCATCGAAAGTTTTGTCCCTGAGCCAATGGTCGAAGAAATCGATGATAACCATAAATTGCTGCGTAGACCTATCCTCAGTGTTCAGGTAACGTAAAAACATTTATATCCTATGAGGGATCTTTTTCAATATAAAGTTGGCAACCTTGTTTTTAATCCAAAAAAAGTTAAATTAATTTCCGATTTCTAGAAAGACAAATATTTGACCCTCGATGGCAAAAAATGTCTCAATATGGCCACTCAGAATTTCCTCGGTTTCGCCAAAGATGAAATTATCGAACAGGAATCGATAGAGACGATCAAAAAATACGGGGTCGGCTCATGTGGACCTCGTGGATTTTTCGGAACCGTTGGTAAGATCCTTTTTAGTTCTATAAACCTCTTCAGAGAGGTAGATCTCTTTTTTTACAAACTTTCCAACACTTTGGAAAGAATTCCACTAAAAATAGGAGTTTATCTGATATTTCGTAGATGTCCATCTTGAGCTGGAAGAAGAACTATCCAAGTTTTTGAATACCGAAGAAGCAGTTGTTTATTCATACGGATTTTCGACGACCGCCAGCGCCATCCCTGCTTACTCAAAAAAGAATGACATCATTTTTGCGTAAGTTTTTCTTATCAGGTTTTAAGCAATCTTACAAAAAAATTGTCAATTCACTGTTCAAAACCTTGAAATCTATTTTAATGGCATTTTGTGATGAGTTTCTCGTATAAAAATTAGATAGTACAATGGGAAGCCTTAAATCACCAGATTTCTGCTATCTTGTATATCATTTTGTAGGGTAATTTAAGGAGACGTTCTAATGGCTATTTTAAATTTTAAAATGTTCAATTGATCTATTTTCTTAAAAATTCTTATATTTTTTTTTACATCCACTTTTATGCTTTTAGGGATGAATGTGTCAACTACGCCATCCAAAAAGGATTCGATGCATCTAGAAGTGTTGTACACTATTTCAAACATAATGATATGAACGACTTGGAAAGAATTTTGATTGAACAAAACGTGAGTGTTTTACCAATATATATATATATGTTTTATATATATATATATATATATATATATATATATATATATATATATATATATATATATATATATATATATATATATATATATATATATATATATATATATATATATATATATATTTTCTTTTTCTTTTTTGCTTTGCCTACCGGTAGCTAATTTGTCATTTTTAGGGCTTGAAAAAGAAGAAAAGACGTCAATTTTTGGTCGTAGAGGGCATATATCAGAAAACCGGGAACATATGCCCGTTGAAAGAATTGATAGAAATAAGGAAAAAGTACAAACTAAGGTTGATGCTCGACGAAAGCATTTCCGTCGGAACTATCGGCGAAACGGGTCGAGGGCTAAGAGAATATTTCGACATTGATGTATGTCATCAATTTTTAATTCTTTTATTTATTTATTTATCTTTAGGGAACTGAGGTCGATTTGATTATCGGAAGCTTGGAAAATTCTTTGGGTTCCGTCGGAGGTTATTGTGTCGGAACTTCATTTATTGTTGAACATCAACGTCTTTCAGGATTAGGTATTTATCAAAATTAAATTTCTTTTTTTATAGGTTATTGTTTTTCTGCTTCCCTCCCACCAGTATTGACCACAGCAGCAACGGGTGCTCTTAAAATGTTAGAAAAAAATCCAAAATTAGTCCAAAACTTGCAGAAAATGTCGAAATTTTGCGACTCCGCTTTAAATCAGTCGGAAATAATCATGGAGAAGTTTGTGATCTCAGGTGCTGACATAAGTCCTGTCAAGTTTCTTGCTTTGAAAAACCACAAAGATGGAGTTCTTGATGAAATTGTCAATAATGTAATTGATTTTTTATTTATTTTTTTGTTATAATAAGTTTATTTATAGTGTCAGCTTGAAGGGCTAGCTTTGTCTCTTCCTTCATACTTAGATGACGACAAATTTAAGCCTCCTTTCATCAAAATCGTTGTCAACACTCTCCACACTGAAGATGACATCAAAAATGCGATCACGACCATAGAAGCTCAAGCAAAAACACTCATAAATTGAAATTTTTTTATAAATTAGCGCTTTAGGATGAAAATTCAAACTCTTTCACTTTCAGGTTACGATTCTGTCATAATTTTCAATACTCAATAAATCCCTAACAAAAATTTTGAATTCGTAGAATTTTTTTTTCAATTTTTTTAACCTAATTTCTTCAAAAATCAAATAATTTTCAATTATTCAGTGCGAAACAAACATTTTTTGCCTGGTTTTTAGAAAAAAATTAATTATTGTCATTATTTTTTGGACAAAATGTGAAAATTTGCAAATTTTAAACTCCTATCTCGATCTTGGAGTTATGCTTTTTTAAACATTTTCTCACTAAAAACACGTTTTTCCACATAAAAACCGTCAATATCTCAAATTCCCTTGATAATTTCAAATTTCCGACGCCAGATTTGGAATCAGCGTTGAATTTTACATTAAAAATGATAGTTTTTAACCATTATAAACAATTTTTTTCAAAGGCTTTGCAGATACCATGTTAAAAACTATCATTTTTAATGTAAAATTTAATGCTGATTCCAAATCTGGCATCGGAAATTTGAAATTATTAAGGGAATTTGAGATATTGACGGTTTTATGTGAAAAAAACGTGTTTTTAGTGAAAAAAATCCTCCAAGTTGTAGTATGGACGTTTGACGTAATTTTTATTTAATTTTGATATTTTAATAATAAGTATCTTCAGTATGTTTCTGCAGTATAAGGCACTAAGGACTAGTCAAGTTTTCATTATTATTTATGGTCTTAATTCTTCAGTTTCATATCTCCAGTTTAACTTTCCGGCCTCAATTTTAGGTGACATTTTGAAAATTCTGGAAATTTTTTTGATTTTATCAGGATACCAGCATTATGTACTTTTTTTTATGTTTAAAGTGATAAAATAACTCATTTTTGATAATAAAGCTTTTTATTTTTTCTGTGATAATTCTCTTACGGGGACTATGAGTTTAGTAAGTGAGTTATTTTAGTTGAGGCAACCGGTTATGTCATCACAGACCTAAAGATGATGAAATGACAAAAACAGGTTGTCTCATTCGATGGATTAGGTTGCTTAATATGTCCGCAAGCAATGCTTTAAATGTGATTGTATATGGCACACGATGTTAAGTATGAAGTATTTTATTAAAGGTTTTTTTTTGTTATATTTGTATTTTTTACTCCCTTAATAGGTAGGACTTTGGCCTGGCCTTTTTCTACCAAAATAAACTAACCTAAGTAATCTAACTAACTTAACTAACTTTAACCAGACATCTCTAACTAACCTAACTAAACCTATCTAACGTACCTAACTAAACATATCTAACCTAACTAAACACATCTAACCTAACTAAACCTATCTAACCTAACTGAACCTATCTAATCTAACAAACATACCTATCTAACCTGACTAAACCTATTTAACCTAACTAAACCTATCTAACCTAACTAAACCTATCAAACCTAACTAAACCTATCTAATCTAACAAACATATCTAACCTGACTAAACCTATCTAACCCAACTAAACATATATAGCCTAATTAAACCTAACTAACTCTAACTAAACATATCTAACCTAACTAAACCTATCTAACCTAACTAAACATATCTTACCTGACTAAACCTATCTAACCTAACTAAACATATCTAACCTAACTAAATATATCTAACTGAACTAAACCTAACTAACTCTATATCTAACCAAACAGCTGTAACTAACCTAACTAAACATATCTAACCTAACTAAACCTAACTAACCCTAACTATCTCTAACCAAACAACTCTAACTAACCTTACTAAACCTAACTAACTCTAATAAACAACTCTAACTAACCTGACTAAACCAATCTAACCTAACTAAACATATCTAACCTAACTAAATATATCTAACTGAACTAAACCTAACTAACTCTATCTCTAACCAAACAACTGTAACTAACCTAAATAAACATATCTAACCTAACTAACCCTAACTATCTCTAACCAAACAACTCTAACTAACCTTACTAAACCTAACTAACTCTAATCAAACAACTCTAACTAACCTAACTAAACCTATGTAACCTAACTAAACATATCTTACCTGACTAAACCTATCTAACCTAACTAAACATATCTAACCTAACTAAATATATCTAACTGAACTAAACCTAACTAACTCTATCCCTAACCAAACAACTGTAACTAACCTAACTAAACATATCTAACCTAACTAAACCTAACTAACTCTAACTATCTCTAACCAAACAACTCTAACTAACCTTTCCAAACTCAACTAACTCTAATCAAACAACTCTTAACTAACCTGACTAAACCTATCTAACCTAACTAAACATATATAACCCAACTAAACCTAACTAACTCTAACTATCTCTTACCAAACAACTCTAACTAACCTTACTAAACCTAACTAACTCTAATCAAACAACTCTAACTAACCTAACTAAACCTATCTAACCTAACTAAACCTATCTAATCTAACAAACATATCTAACCTGACTAAATCTATCTAACCTAACCAAACAACTGTAACTAACCTAACTAAACATATCTAACCTAACTAAACCTAACTAACTCTAACTATCTCTAACCAAACAACTCTAACTAACCTTTCCAAACTCAACTAACTCTAATCAAACAACTCTTAACTAACCTGACTAAACCTATATAACCTAACAGAACATATATAACCCAACTTAACCTAACTAACTCTAACTATCTCTTACCAAACAACTCTAACTAACCTAACTAAACCTATTTCAAGAAAATTTTTTTTTTAAATTATTTAAACAACTAGTTTGTTTTCTACACCCGTGGAGCGGCAAAAATTTTCTTGAATTTAAGAACTCCACCAATCCATAGCCAAGGAAATAAACCTATTTAACCTAACTAAACCTAACTAACTCTAACTAAACATATCTAACCTAACTAAACCTAACTTACCCTAACTAAACATATCTAACCTAACTAAACCTTTCTAACCTAACTAAACCTAACTTACCCTAACAGAACATATCTAACCTAACGAACTCTTAACTATCTATAACCAAACAACTCTAACTAACCTATCTAACCTAACTATCTAACCTAACTAAACATGTATAACCTAACTGAACATATCTAACCTAACTAACTCTTAACTATCTCTAACCAAACAACTCTAACCCTAAACAAACCGGGCTACTGGCAAGCGGCAATAAAACATCGGTTCCCATTGATCACCGAAGTTAACACTAACTCTAAATAACTCTAACTAAACCAAACCTAACTAACTCTAACTACCTCTGACTAACTCTAACTCTAACTAAACCTAACTCTAACAAACCTAACCTAAAATAACCTAACCTAACCAAAATAACCTACCTGTATACCCTGTAGTCCAGTAGGGCACTTCGATCAACAAACTTTAATAAGTTATAACTATCGATATATTGAGAAATTCGAAAATTCCCTTCGACATTTTCAAGAAAACACGTTGAACTTAATTTGTGTAAATTTTTATACAGATCGGACCATAATTTGCAATCTTCATAAATTTCCAGCTCCCTTGCCAAAAATCGTTCGAGTGACAATTTCAAAAGAGGCGTTTTGTTATGGAATTTTCTTTTTAAGAAGGATAAACTTAAAATAATTGAATTCAATGGAGCGATAAAGTTGAAGAAGGGTATTGTGATGTTTGAAAAAGAAAGGTGGTGTGGAAGGAGAGTCGCCAAGTGAGGGGTTGTAATTATTATCACTTTAAGGTCGCGTTACAATGGCAAATTCCGGGGGGCGAGTATTATAAATTACTGGCAAACTGGGCTACATTGTCCGAGGGGGCTCATTCTTTTGTTTCGCCAACTCTGAATCAAACCAAGTGGTTGTCCCTCTTTTTGAATTTTTACCGCCCTCAAATATATTATTCTTCAAAGGCTTAAAGCCACAATGACCGTTCTGTTTTATAACCGAGATTCTATTTTTCGTGAAATTCCGCAAAAGAAATTCCCTACAAAGAGTTTTTCTGCGAATTACTTGATAATGGATGGAAGAAGGTTAGAGATTAGAATGGTTTTGAGGTTAGGTTGGAGAGATATCTTGGTTGAATTAAGGAGTGCATGTGAGAGTTGACGTGGAGATATAATTTCATTTGTCTTGGTAGTAAGGTAGGCTAACTAGGCAATACAAACAACGGCTTCTCTCCCCCATTATCTCTATAGATTTACGGTCTACAGTTGAGTGTGACGGCTCCCATTGTCTGCGTTCCACATCCTCTCTCTCTCTGTTCGACCACCCTCCTTTAACCGTAATCACTATTTCAATTTAAATTCATCATTTACCTCCATTCCTGCAGATTCCCCTTTCGCCATTTTTAAATTACAATTTTCCAATTTAAACATTCCTTAGGCTGAAAATGGTCTTTTCTTGGCAAAATCTGGCTGAAAAGGGTCTTTTATTGGCAAAGTCTGGCTGAAAAGGGTCTTTTCTTGCCAAAATCTGGCTGAAAAGGGTTTCCCCCCCCAAAATCTGGCTAAAAAGGGTCTTCCCCCCAAATCTGGCTGAAAAAGGTCTTTTTTTTGGCCAAAATCTGGCTGAAAAGGGTCTTTTCTTGCCAAAATCTGGGTGAAAAGTGTCTTCTCTTGTCAAAAATCGTCAAAATCTGGCTGAAAAGGGTCTTTTCTTGCCAAAATCTGGCTGAAAATGGTCTTTTCTTGCCAAAATCTGGCTGAAAAGGGTCTTTTTTTTGTCTGCGTTCCACATCCTCTCTCTCTGTTCGACCACCCTCCTTTAACCGTAATCACTATTTCAATTTAAATTCATCATTTACCTCCATTCCTGCAGATTCCCCTTTCGCCATTTTTAAATTACAATTTTCCAATTTAAATATTCCTTAGGCTGAAAATGGTCTTTTCTTGGCAAAATCTGGCTGAAAAGGGTCTTTTATTGGCAAAGTCTGGCTGAAAAGGGTCTTTTCTTGCCAAAATCTGGCTGAAAAGGGTTTTCCCCCCCCAAAAATCTGTGCTAGAAAGGTTCTTCCCCCCAAATCTGGCTAAAAAAGGTCTTTTTTTTTTGGGCCAAAATCTAGCTGAAAAGGGTCTTTTCTTGCCAAAATCTCGGTGAAAAGTGTCTTTTCTTGTCAAAAATCGTCAAAATCTGGCTGAAAAGGGTCTTTTCTTGCTAAAATCTGGCTGAAAAGGGTCTTATTCTTGCCAAAATCTGGCTGAAAAGGGTCTTTTCTTTCCAAAATCAGGCTGAAAAGGGTCTTTTCTTGCCAAAATCACTCTGAAAAAGGTCTTTTTTTGGCCAAAATCTGGCTGAAAAGGGTGTCTTTGTAATCACTATTTCAATTTAAATTCATCATTTCGCTCCATTGGTGCAGATTCTCCTCTCGCCATTTTTAAATTCCAATTTTCCAATTTGAGGTGCGCAGAAGAAGAAAAGACCCTTTTCAGCCAGATTTTGACCATTTTTGACCAGGAAAGTCACTTTTCAGATAGATTTTGACCCTCTTTGACCAGAAAAGATTCTTTTTAGCCAGATTTTGACCGTTTTCGACAAGGAAAGACCACTTTCAGTCAGATTTTCATCGTTTTTGACAAGGAAACCCTATTCAGCATACTTTTGAACCTTTTTGTCTTGTCAAAAAGATAAAGAATGTCCATAAAAAATGGTATTTTCTTGCCAAACAAGGTGAGAATCTGGTCGAAAAGGGTTTTTTCTTGCCAAAATTTGGCTGAAAAGGGTCTTTTTTTTGGGGCAAAATCTGGCTGAAAAGGGTCTTTTCTTGCCAAAATCTGGCTGAAAAGGGTCTTTTCTTGCCAAAATCTGGCTGAAAAGGGTCTTTTCTTGCCAAAATCTGGCTGAAAAGGGTCTTTTCTTGCCAAAATCTGGCTGAAAAGGGTCTTTTCTTGGCAAAATCTGAGCTGAAAAGGGTCTTTTCTTGCCAAAATCTGGCTAGGGTTTTTTCTTGCCAAAATCTGGCTGAAAAGGGTCTCTCTTTTTTGCCAAAATCTGGCTGAAAAGTGTCTCCTTTTTTTTGTCAAAAAGGTTAAAATCCGGCTGAAAAGGTCTTTTGGTGTTTTCATGAGAAAGTAGGAGGTGAAGACATCTGAGGGAGCGGATTTATTAGTTTCTTGACAAATGCGGGGTGTCTTAAATAAAGAAATGCCGGGATGTTATAAAAGAATGTTTGTTTGACTATTTATTACAATTTAGTGACAGAATAACGTCTCGAGATGATTCTTCAGCTTCTACGATGCTGGAAAACAGCGTTTCGCTCCTCAAAAATGGAGGTTTCTACATAAAACCACCGATCTTCCAAATTTTCACCATATACAGGGCCCCAGAAGGTTCCACAAACAACAAAACCCTTACCTTAGTTGGTTTTCCCAAATTACGTCTTATGACGTAACAAAAGGGGAAAATTAACATTATTTTTGAAGATTCAACCCTTTTAACCCTCTTTTGAAGCCTATAAACAGATTTTGTACTTATTTAGGGAGCACAGCTTTGATAAAATGCTTGTCAAATAAGGGACCCGCAGGTAATCCACCTTTCTTCATTCACTTTTTTTGGTTAATTGTGATGTAAAAACTGGAGATGAAACAATGCGAATTTTTTAATATATATAAAAATATGGAAAAATTCTAAAAAAGAAGATATTTCCAAAAGGACATTCATTCACTATTACTGAGGGAGAAACCTTTCGGAATCTCGACGGCGATATTTTATTTTAGCATAAGAGATAAGGTGTAATTTTGAAACTGACGTCTTTCTTTTAGTGCTTCGAAAACATAATAAATATAAAATGGGGCTGGGTTGGGTCCAAACAGATTGTGTATGGGTCCCTAGGACGTAGTGATCGGATTTATGGCCCCCGTGGGGATCTGAGAATCACTTGGACTCTATTGCCCCCCTCTACCCTCCACCACCTCACCCCCCACCACCCAACCGACGCCAATCCTCCTTCGCTTTTTCCCCTTTCCATTCTTGAGACGACGAACTGCATTAATATTTGTTCTTTCTTCCACCTACGTTTTCAAAGGGAAAATCTCGTTTATCCGACGGTTTATTTTCACGAATCTCTCAACGTGAAAGATGAAAATCCACAAAGGAAATCGACTTTCTTTTTATAAGCACTTACATATCAGAATCCACGATTTATATAAGTGAAAATCATAGGCGCTTTGTACAAAAGAATATTTTTCAAAATTTCCATGAACGAAGGTGGTTTCATTTCTAAAATAAACTCTTTATGGTGAAAATTTGGTGAAGATCAGTGGTTTTCTGC
>JAGWEN010000666.1:0-64015 GCA_018703685.1 Orius laevigatus
CTAGCTCGAAAACTATTCGTTCTAGCTACAGGAACACTAAATACAAAATGAAAGATAATTAAATTCTGCTTCCAAAGAGCTTTCCGGAGTCAAAATCGGTCCAGCCGTTCAGGAGATATAGATGTTTAAAGTTGGCAACTTTGAAAAAACCACTTTTTTCAGTTTTTGAGCTCGAAAACTTTAAACTCAAATAGCGCACCTTTTTATTGTAAAATTGTTTTGTTTTGGAATGGAATTTACCTGAGTCGGCTTTTTAGGCATACTGCCGACTGCATGCTCGTCTTTTTTGGAGTTTTCCGATGGTTTGGCAGACGAAGCGCCGTTTACGGCATCAGGATTGATTCCTGGGGTCGATGAAAACGTTTTAAACATCGGCGCCACCTAAAATACAACATTTTGGATTGGGGCGTCCATTTTGCATAAAAAGTCTCACATTTGGGGCGTTTTCTTCATTTTCGTTTTTCAAGCTGGGAGCAGCCGACGGTTTTTTATCCGCCCGACACTCGGAAAGTTCATGCTGAAACCAAAAAGTTGAAAATTATCCCAAAATTTACACACAAAAAACATACTTTAAGTTTTTCATTTTCTTCTTTGATTTGGAATGTTTGCTTTTCAAGGTAGTTCCTCCTATCCGATTCTGGAAGATCTCGCATTTTATATTCTTCAAGTTGTTTGCTCATTTGGAGGCATTCTTCATGCTTTTTGAACCAATCGTTCTGCAAAATTTTGTAAAAAATGAATTTTAAAAAAGTTAAGTTTACTTTCAGTTTTTCGGCGTCTTCGTCGTTTTTCACTTTTTGAGCTTCGACCTCTTTTTTGGTCAATTCCAAAGATGCGGAAAGACGGGTTTTCTCGTTGAGGAGTTTTTCGTTGGTTTCTCTCAGTTCTTCGAGTTGACCTTGTAAATTGTTGTTTTTTTGCTGGAGGACGTCAGTTTTTGACGCGAAATCGCTCTCGAGTTGCTCTTTGTCGTCTTTTATCTTCTTTTCGAGATCCTCTTTTGTAAGCTTGTGATCCGTCTTTTCTTTATTTAAAGACTTTTCAAGCCTTTCTTTGTACTCAAATATCACTGAAAAACAACAAAATCAGCTTTATTATGCTATCCCATTAGCCATGAGCAATACAAATAGCACCCTAGGGGAGGCGTGGGCAAGCTGAAGATTTTTTTTTGCTAATATCCCCCAAATTTCCGTCAAAAACCTCAAAATCAAGATTTGCAAAGCCTAATTTTCGTACAAAAACCTCAAAAAGAACATTTGTAAAGCCTAATTTTCGTCAAAAAACCTCAAAATCAACATTTAAAAAGCCAAATTTCCGTCAAAAACCTCAAAATCAACATTTATTGAGTCAAATTTTCGTACAAAAACCTCAAAATCAACATTTATTGAGTCAAATTTTCGTACAAAAACCTCAAAATCAACATTTATGAAGTCAAATTTTCGTCAAAAACCTCAAAAGTAACAAAATATTATATTTATCAGGCTGTTTTTCATTAAAAACCTCAAAATCAACACATAAAGAGCCAATTTTTCGTCAAAAACCTCAAAATCAACATTTTTAAAGCCTAATTTTCGTCAAAAAACCTCAAAATCAACAATTAAAAAGCCAAATTTCCGTCAAAAACCTCAAAATCAACATTTATTGAGTCAAATTTTCGTACAAAAACCTCAAAATCAACATTTATGAAGTCAAAAACTCGTCAAAAACCTCAAAAGTAACAAAATATTATATTTATAAGGCTATTTTTCATTAAAAACCTTAAAATCAATATTTTCGGAGCCAATTTTTTGTCAAAACCTCAAAATCAAAATTTAAAAAGCCAAATTACCTTCAAAAACCTCAAAATCAACATTTATGAAGTCAAATTTTCGTACAAAAACCTCAAAATCAACATTTTTGAAGTCAAATTTTTGTCAAAAACCTTAAAAGTAACAAAATATTTATCAGGCTATTTTTCATTAAAAACCACGAAATCAACATTTAAAAAGCCAAATTTTCGTGAAAAACCTCAAAATCAACATTTTTAAAGCCAAATTTTCGTCAAAACCCTCAAATTGAACATTTTTAAATCCTAATTTTCTTCCAAAAACCTCAAAATCAACATTTAAAATGCCTAATTTTCGGGGAAGCCCCTCTTTTAAGCAAATAAAAAACCTCCCCCCCCCCAATGTTCTGAATGTTAACTTTGAGGTTTTTGAAGGAAATTTGGCTTTTTAAATGTTGATTTTGAGGTTTTTGGACGAAAATTTGACTTCATAAATGTTGATTTTGAGGTTTTTGACGGTAATTTGGCTTTTTAAATGTTGATTTTGAGGTTTTTTGACGAATATAAGGCTTCATAATTGTTGATTTCGAGGTTTTTTGACCAAAATTAGGCTTTAAAAATGTTGATTTTGAGGTTTTTCACGAAAATTTGGCTTTATAAAGCTTGATTTTGAGGTTTTTGGACGACAATAAGGCTTCATAATTGTTGATTTCGAGGGTTTTTGACGTAAATAAGGCTTTCAAAATGTTGATTTTGAGGTTTTTGCACGACAATTAGGCTTCATAATTGTTGATTTCGAGGGTTTTTGACGTAAATAAGGCTTTCAAAATGTTGATTTTGAGGTTTTTCACAAAAATTAGGCTTCATAATAGTTGATTTCGAGGTTTTTTGACCAAAATTAGGCTTTAAAAATGTTGATTTTGAGGTTTTTCACGAAAATTTGGCTTTATAAATGTTGATTTTGAGGTTTTTCACGAATTTGCTTTTATGTTGTTTCGAGGTTTTTTGACGAAAATTTGGCTTTATAATGATTCGAGAGGTTTTTTGACAAACAAATTAGGGCTTAAAATATGTTGATTTGAGAGTTTTTCACGAAAATTTGGCTTTAAAAATGTTGATTGTGAGGTTTTTCACGAAAATTTGGCTTTTTAAATGTTGATTTCGAGGTTTTTGTACGAAAATTTGGCTTGATAAATGTTGATTTTGAGGTTTTTTACGAAACTTTGGCCATCAACATTTAAGATTTTGATGTTTTTGGACGAAAATTAGGTACATATACTTCATAAATGTTGACTTTGAGGTTTCATGACAAAAATTAGGCATTAAAATTGTTGATTTTGAGGTTTTTCACGAAAATTTGACTTTATAATGTTTATGTTGAGGTTTTTTACCAAAATTCGGCTTTACAAATCTCAATTTTGAGGTTTTTCACGAAAATTTGGCTTCATAAAATTTATTTTGAGGATTTTTTGACCAAAATTAGGCTTTACAAATGTTGATTTTGAGCTTTCTCACGACAATTTGGCTTTAGTAATGTTGATTTTGAGGTTTTTCACAAATTTTTGGGGATATTTGCAACAACAAAAAATCTTGAGCTTACCCACGCCCCCCCCTGGGGACAGCTTACGCCCCCATTGCAGTTTTGGGACCACTGATAGGTATATCAGTTGTTATGGAATATATTGCATCAAGGTGAGTGGACTTGTCTCTTTCTATACACCTTGATACTGCATGGAATATAGCTGTAGCAGGACGATTGCCCCAATCATCGATGACGTGACGATGACATCATCAAAACGCCCCAAAAAACCAAAATATACCTTGCAATTGTGCATGGAAGGACTCTTTCTGCTGCGAGCACGTCACCAGCTGCTTCTGCGTCTCCGTAAGGCGAACCTGGGTCCCGTGAAAGACAAAAAGAACGGCCCCTAACACGCAAACGAGACATACAAACGCGAACATCCGCGTTTTCGCGCCCCTCACCAGCCTCGATGACGTCATCGTTATTTAATTTAAAAACTAATCAAAAAAACGCATTCATTTACAAAAAATAAACAGAAAACATCTAAAATTCATCTTAAATAACCTTACAAATGTCAATAAGGGTAAGTTAACAGTGACCGAACCTTCCAACAGTCATACCAACAAAAAAAACCAATTACTCATTTTACATAAATAAAAGAACATAAAATACATAAAAATACAACAAATTAAAATAAAAAGCGCGAAAAATTGAAAAAATTGTTTTTAATCAAAAAGGTAAATTTTTCGTTTTCAATTGTTAGGTTGGTAACGGTTCATTTAAAGAAAGGGGAGTCTTGATAAACACGATACTCGAGTTTTCCGTCTCCTTTTTTTTATTTTTCCTTTTTTATTTTTATTTTTGTTTTATTAATTAATTTTCTTTTTATAAATTCATTAATTAATTATTATCGAGTTTCGTGGATGGATGCTTTTTATGAATTTTTAAGACTAAATCTAAGGTAAGCGAGATCAACATTGGTTTTTTTATTTTTTTGTAATTTTTCGATTATTTTTATTGATTTTTTATTTAATTTTATTATTTTTGGATTTAAATTTGCAATGTTTTTTATATTTTATGGTTTGAAATTGTTTTCGAGTTGTCAAAATTAGACACAAAGGTTTTACAGTTGCGTTATGCGGGTTTAGCATCGTGAACGCCGGCTTTTTAAGACGAAAAACTTCGAACCCCCCTAAGTTAGTTGGTAACACTGATGACGTCAGGGTTTTAGGAGTTTGAAAAGTTGGCAACACTGGAATCTTAAAGTAAAGAATCTTTTATCAAAATGTGGGTTAAAGTGCCAATCTTTTGTTTTTATCTATTAAAATCAGGCTTGTAACCTATTTGAGATGTATTGTATGTTGGTAAGACTGCTTTTAAAATTAGGGGATTTTTTTTGTTGTTTTTCCCCCCTTCTTCTAAAAAGGCAAGTTTTCGGTCTATGGAATTTTAGCTGATTTCCAAAGGAAGTTTTTTTTTTTAAGTTGGCAACAATGAAAATTCCCAATTGTTGTCGTCGTTCATAATTTAGTGTTTTTTTGAAAATTTAAAAAAAATGGGTAACCTTGAGGTTGTAAAGGGTGCGCCGTGCTGTTGTCTGGTTAGGCTAAAACCATCAAAGCATTTCGTTAAAACATGCTCAAGGATTTTACATCTTCTGCCCCTTAAAACTCCATCCTACGATTATTTTATTTATTTTTTTAATTCGAGCTAAAAATTAAAGCGCACGATCAAATAAAGAAAACGATTTTAAGCTAAATGTGCAACCAATGACGTCATAATATAGTAATGTTCATCGGAAATGACGTAGCTAGTTAGAAAAGGCTTAAATTTTAACTTGGAATGACTCAACCTGTCTTGATTGTGCTACAAAGATAATTAGCTACTCTACTTAGCCTGTGAGGAAATACTGAAAAACTAGCTATAATGACGTCATAGGTGCTAAGTTAAAGTACCTTTAGTTCGTACAAAATCAAAAGCAAGCTTGAAATGAGCCAACCTGTCTAGATTGTGCTATGATGATAATTAGCTACTTAGCCTGTGTGGAAATAGCTTTAGCTGCCATGACGTCATAGGTGCTAGCTTCAGGTTGTTCAAAATCAAAATTAAGCTTTCGAGCTTGAAATGACTCAACCTGTCTTGATTGTGCTTTAAAGATAATAAGCTAATCTAGCTATTTTGCCTGTGAGAAAATATCTTAAAATTTAGATATAATGACGTCATAGTTACTAGGTGTAACTTTAGCCTAGATTTTAAGCTATTTCCTCACAGGCTAAGTAGCTAGACTTCGAAAGCAAGATTGAAATGACTCAACCTGTCTAGATCTTTAAGGATAATTAGCTAATCTTATTAATTACTTAGCATATTATGACGAAAAACTAGCTTGAATGACGTCACAGGCAAATCAAAATCTAGCTTATTAGCTCGAAATGACTGAACCTGTCTTGATTTTAAAGAATATTAAGCTAATCTAGTTAGCCTATGAGAAAATAGCTTAAAATATACTTAGAATGACGTCATAAAATGCTTGTATACGCTTAAAATTTCACAATATTATGCTTATCTAGCTATTTATCTAATCTCAGCATTTGAAAATGACGTCATAGGTACTAACCTAAAGTACCTTTAGAACGTACGAAATCGAAAGCAAGATTGAAATGACTCAACCTGTCTAGATTATGCTATAAATATAATTAGCTTATCTTATTAATTATTACTTAGCATATTATGAGGACAAACTATCTAGCTTGAATGACGTCACAGGCAAATCAAAATCTAGCTTAGTAGCTCGAAATGACTCAACCTGTCTTGATTTCAAAGAATATTAAGCTAATCTAGTTAGCCTATGGGAAAATAGCTTAAAATATACTCAGAATGACGTCATAAAATGCTTGTATGCGCTTAAAAATTCACAATATTTAGCTTATCTAGCTATTTATCTAATCTCGGCATTTGAAAATGACGTCATAGGTACTAACCTAAAGTACCATTAGAACGTACGAAATCGAAAGCAAGATTGAAATGACTCAACCTGTCTAGATTATGCTATAAATATAATTAGTTTATCTTATTAATTATTACTTAGCATATTATGAGGAAAAACTATCTAGCTTGAATGACGTCACAGGCAAATCAAAATCTAGCTTAGTAGCTCGAAATGACTCAACCTGTCTTAATTTCAAAGAATATTAAGCTAATCTAGTTAGCCTATGAAAAAATAGCTTAAAATTTATTTAGAATGACGTCATAAAATGCTTGTGTACGCTTAAACATTCATAATTATTAGCTTATTTAGCTATTTATCTTCAGCATTTGAAAATGACGTCATATTCAAGCTAAAATGACGTCATTTAGCATGAAAGTTTCAAGCTAAAATTTAGCTTTTATTTGATGATAGATCATAAAACATTGCGTTGTCTTTTATATTTTTTTCCGAGGAACCATTCATGATTTAAAACGTGAGGAATTCCGTCTTCGGGGGTTCGTCCTTTCGAAGGGGGGCATGACGTCACATCCCCCCTTCTTGTACCCCCCTCTCTAGTCCTTCCACCCCTTTCCTTGTTTTGAATTCGACGGAAATAACCGAGAGGAACCGAAAACAACCGAACGACGAGTAGAAACGAGCAGACACGGACAGTCTCTCGGTGGCGTGCCCTCCTCCGGTTATTTCCCGCACCGTCACCCGCGTTTGTTTTTATCATTTTTTCTTTTATTTATATTATTTTTTTTCATTTTTAAAAAGAAGTTTATTATTATTTTTTCTTCTGTGCCCTCTGTGATCCTACCTTCGTGCCTGCAACCAAAATAAAACTGTAAAAATAAAAATCTCACAAAAAGGATTACAACTATCAGGTATGGAAATAACAATTTTATTTGGAAATGTTTTAAAATATCAAAATTGGTCGTTAAGGGTGGAAAAATTGTTTACGGTGGGTTTATTGAGGGTTATCTCTACCCCTCCGTTATTTTTAAAACTACCCCCCCCCTCCTCCGTACATAGTCTGGGGAATTAATTTTTTTTTAATTTTTTTGTTTTTGTTTAAATTAATTTGAAAGGGGATTAATTAATTTTATTCGTGCGGCCATTTTATTTACCTCCCCGTTGTCCTTGGATGGTCACCGAAATCTCCCTGTTTTTCCTTCTATTTGAATTTTCATCGAAAAATGTTGTGTTGGTAGCATTGGTGGTGGAAATTTTTGGGGTGAGATGACGTCATGTGATGATCCTGTTGTGGATGAGTGATGACCCTTTCAAGTTACCCCCCATGTGATGACCCTATTTTGTCTATTCTCCGATAAAATATGATGACCCCCTGATTGAAAAGAGAGGTATGAAGTCTTTTTCTCAAAAATTATCGTGATGACTCTTTTAAGTCGTTTGGGGCCTGTTCCATGATGACCCTTCACGTCCTTCCTTCGTGAAATATCGTGATGACCCTTTTAAACCGCAATGACCAACCAATTGGAAAGATCTGTGATGACCCTTTTTTTGGTATATTCTCCCTCATAAAATGGCGTGATGACCCTAAGGGCTCAAAGTGGCCCCTAATTAAAAATTCACGATGATCCTTTTGTGGATATTCTCGTGATGACCCTTCTAAGAATCTCAAAGTGAGCATCATTAAAAAAGATGTGGTACTGTGATGACCTTTTTTGTCTATTCTTGTGATGAGATTTTTTATTTTTAGCGGATTTCCGTAGGAAAGTAGGCTATTGAGGTGGTCGTCACGGAGGCTCCCAGGCTGGAGGCTTATATATTCGTGATCAGGAAGCTCTGGGGATCACAAAAATATAGGATGTTCCTGTCATGTTTATTTATTAATACCTATACATATTTTTCTTTTTCTATTCTTGTGATGACCCTTTATTGTCTAGTCTTGTGATGACCCTTAATTGTCTAGTCTTGTGATGACCCTTAATTGTCTAGTCTTGTGATGACCCTTAATTGTCTAGTCTTGTGATGACCCTTTATTGTCTAGTCTTGTGATGACCCTTTATTGTCTAGTCTTGTGATGACCCTTTTTTTGTTGTCGATTTTTGTGATGCCCTCTATTCTTGTGATGACCTTTTTTCTTTCTCTATTCTTGTGATGACCCTTTATTTGTCGATTCTTGTGATGCCCTTCTCAGCAGGAACTAAAATGGAAGTTCCATGATGACCCTTTTTGTCTATTCTTGTGATGACCCTTTTCATTTTGTGTATTCTTGTGATGACCTTTTTTCTTTCTCTATTCTTGTGATGACCCTTTTCATTGTGTGTATTCTTGTGATGACTTTTTTTTCTTTCTCTATTCTTGTGATGACCCCTTTTTCCTTTCTCTATTCTTGTGATGACTTTTTTTCTTTCTCTATTCTTGTGATGACCCCTTTTTTCTTTCTCTATTCTTGTGATGACCCTTTATTGTTTAGTCTTGTGATGACCCTCTTTTTGGTCTATTATTGTGATGCCCTTTTTTTGTCTATTATTGTGATGACCCTTTTTGTGGTCGATTCTTGTGATGCCCTTTTAAGCAGGAATTAAAAGGTAGTTCCATGATGATCCTTTTGTGCCTATTCTCGCGATGACCCTTTTTCTCTATTCTTGTGTCTGATGACCCTTTTTTTGTGTGTATTCTTGTGATGACCTTTTTTCTTTCTCTATTCTTGTGATGACCCTTTTTTTGAGTCGATTCTTGTGATGCCCTTCTCAGCAGGAACTAAAATGGAAGTTCCATGATGATCCTTTTGTGCCTATTTTCGCGATGACTCTTTTTTTTTTGTCTATTCTTGTGATGACCCTTTTTTGTCTATTCTTGTGATGACCCTTTTTTGTGTATTCTTGTGATGACCTTTTTTCTTTCTCTATTCTTGTGATGACCCTTTTTTTGTCTATTCTCCCCCAATAAATTATCGTGATGACCCTTTGAAGCATGTCAAAGTGACCCCCACTTAAAAAGATAGTTCTTTTGTGTGGCCCCTAATTAAAAAAATAGTTCCATGATGATCCATTCTCGCGATGACTCTTTTAGCCTCTTGAATTGACCCCTAATAAACAAGATAGTTCCGTTATGACCCTTTTTGTTTACGCTTATAAATGATCGTGATGACCCTTTTTAGCGCTCAAAGTGACCCCTAACTATAAAGTTTCATGATGATCCTTTTGTTCCTATTACTCCAATTTCTGTTACCCCAAAATCAAAAAGATAGTTCTGTGATGACTCTTTTATGCCCATTTTCGTGATGAACCAGCTAAAAGTTGCCCCAAATCATTAATATTGTTCTACGATGACTCTTTTTGGGCATTCTTCCCCTTTTAATCCGCTAAAGTGACTACTAATTATAAAGATAGTTTTCCCTATGTCATTTTTGGGAACTTTTACGGGATAACAGTGTTACCAACCTAAACGTTAGGATGACCTTTTTCGTCCTTGAAATTTAACAAAAATTCTTGATAATTCTTTGATCCTCATGAGTCATGAATAACCATATTTCGTAAAGTAACGACCCCATCATAAAAAATAAAAAAATCTTAAAAAAATTAAATAAAAATAAAAAAAATGGCGAAAAAACAGAATCCTTGACCCCTCAAAAAATTCCCTTTCATTGTAAATCCGAAATTTTTTATGGAAAAATGGTTTCCATGGCAACCGTTTTTTTGTTTTTGACGTCTCAGCCGCATGAAAAACTTCCATTGGGGTTTCTTTCCTTTTCATTTTAATATCAAACATCGGTTTTTCGTCAAGTTGGCAACACTGATTTTCAGAGTGAGTAAAAAATTTGATTCTTCGTTTTAACAATTCGTCACGATTTCATAACTGAACTTTTTTATATATCGCCGTCCACAATTTACTAACTATTTTGATATATATGTCGTTTGAAAGATATTTTAAAGAGCTTTCTAACGGTATAAGTATCGATTTAATCGGTCAAAAATTGTGGAAGTTATGGGTGTTTAAAGGTTCAGCCATGAAATCGTCCATAGCTTCCACAATTTTTATCCGATTTTATCGATATTTATACCGTTGGAAAGCTCTTTTAAAGAGCTTTCTAATGGTATAAATATCAATAAAATTGTTCAAAAATTGTGGGCGCTATGGGCATTTGAATTATGTCGCATTGAACGAAAAACTCATCAAATAGTTGCGGATTTTATTGCGTCATACGGTTCAAATCATCGTTTTGAGGCTTGACAACCTGAATTTTTAAGATCCGTCCGACCCCCCCGACAGGTGTGCCAACACGAGGGTGGATGGGAAAACGCCCCTCCATTTTGAAACACAACCCCTTTTCAAACCCGTTCTCATCATCTTAATCCACAAACTATTTTTAGGTTTGAATTAGTCTTTTTAATTTAGAATGTAAAATTGGAAACACCGTTCGACCCCAAAAAACCTTAAAAATGGGCTCGTAGTATGGTTTTTGTTGTATTTTTCTCCTTAGAATTATTATCTCGCTTTTAGACCCTATTGAGGGGTTGTCCTTTTTGTAAAAACCTCTATGCGTTGACGGTTTAGTATCCTCAGCGCCTAAAACCACGTGGCCCCTTTTCTTCTCATCATTTTAACCTTAAATTCTTCTTTTCAAATCAATTCTTTTCCTTAATTTAACATTTTTTTGTTTATTTTAGACCTATTTAAACCTTTTCGATCGATCAAAATTTCTGGAGATTTACTTAAAACTCGTCAAAGTTATTAATTAAAAAAAAATTATATATAAAAAAAAATTATTTTTATACTAAAAAGTTTACAAAAGTTGAAATTGTGTATAAAATATACATTCAAGTAGGACGTAAGGTGAAAGTGATATTCTATAAATAGACGAGGAATAAGGGAGAAAAACAGGGTGATTAGCACATTAAAATTCATTTATTGATTCTCTTTTATCCAGTAAGAAAATTCGTTTTTTTATCTCTTAAAAGTCCCGTTATCTTTTTGTGACGTTATTAAGGACGAAATTCTTTAAAATAAAGATAAGGGTTTAGATTTTCAATAAGGAAAATTATCTTTGAGTTGTAAATGGAGGTTTTCATGCTGGAAAAACGGAGAGACATCTATGACGTCATGTCAATATGGGATTAAAAATTAGGCTCCTTTGTTGTCATTTTTCCCTCTTTTCCTAAATTTCCCTTTTTCCCCATCACAGTAGCCTTATTCAATCCCAATAAAATCCCTTATTCAAATCTAATAAAAAAAGAGACTTAAAAACAACCAATCCAGTAAAAGAGGCTTAAAATCCATATTAGAATGAAAAAGAGGCTAAAAAACCTATAATCTAATTTAAACGAGGCTTAAAAACGTCCAATATTATGTAAAAGATGCTTTAAAAACCCCAATCCCATGAAAAAGAAGAACGGAAACCCCTATTCCAATGAAAAGAGGCTTAAAAGCATCTAATATGATAAAAATCTGGCTTAAAAAATCCCTAATTTCATGAAAAATAGACTTTGAAATACTTAATACAATGAAAAAGATGCTTAAAATGGCCTAATCCGATGAAAAAGAGGCTTCAAAACCCATGATCTAATGAAAAAGAAGATTAATAACCCATAATCCAATGAAAAAAAGCTTGATAACCCCTAATCCAATGAAAAAGAAGCTTAATAACGCCTAATCCAATGAAAAAGAAGTTTAATAACCCTTAATCTAATGAAAAAGAAGCTTAGTAACCCCTAATCTAATGAAAAAGAGGCTTAAATACATATGATGAAAAATTGGCTTTAAAAACCCCTAATTTCATGAAAATAGACTTTAAAATGGCCTAATCCAATGAAAAATAGGCTTCAAAACGCTTAATCCAATGAAAAAGAAGCTTAATAACCCATAATCCAATGAAAAAGAAGCTTAATAACCCCTAATCCAATGAAAAAGGAAGCCTAATAACCCCTAATCCAATTAAAAAGAAGCCTAACAACCCCTAATCCAATGAAAAATAGCTTAATAACCCCTAATCCCATGAAAAAGAGGCTTAAAAACATCTATTATGATGAAAAATTGGCTTAAAAACCCCTAATTTTATGAAAAATAGACTTTGAAATGCCTAATCCAATAAAAAAGATGCTTAAAATGGCCTAATCCAATGATAAATAGGCTTCAAAACCCTTAGTCCAATGAAAAAGAAGCTTAATAACCCCTAATCCAATAAAAAAGAGGCTTAAAGATGAAAAATTGACTTTAAAAAAACCCTAATTTCATGAAAAATTGACTTTGAAATGCCTAATCCAATGAAAAAGATGCTTAAAATGGCCTAATCCAATGAAAAAGAGGCTTAAAAACCCATAATCCAATGAAAAAGAAGCTTAATAACCCATAACCCAATGAAAAAGAAGCTTAATAACGCCTAATCCAATAAAAAAGAAGAACTTTCAAACCCTTAATCCAACAAACCTGACGAATCGAAAAACTTTACTGATGCCTACCCCCTCTTTTATTCAAATTTCCCTATTTTTCAATTTTTTCCCTACTAAAGGGAAATTTCCCTTGTATCGGAAAAGCTTATAAATCTTATAATTGTTGTTTTCTGTTTAAAATGGTGCTTAAAATTAAAGGAAATCACCAAAAATAAAACTTAAAAGATAAAGATGACGTATTAAACTAGAAACCATTTCATCACTTAGACAAAAAATGACGTAGGGGAGGAACCAAAATCTAGCCTATGACGTAATAAGGGTAACTAAAAGTGGCAAAAGCTTTGTTTTTCTCGTAAACTACTTGACCTATAGCGGATTTTTTTTTCTTTTTTTCTACGATATTTAAAATTAACAATATTTTGTGATTTTCGCGTTTAGTGGATTTAAACAACAATTAAAACGGTTTGTTTTATTATTATTATTATTTTTATTTTTATTTTGAATGGTGTCGAAGTTGCTTTCATGATACGGTTAGAATCCGTTTTATAGGAGTCGAGGGGGGCTACGTCGTCCAAGGTCAGAGCCCGAGTCTCCCCCCTCCCTTTTCCCCACTGAAAAATCTCCCCGACCGCTTTTTATTCTACAATTACATTTCCAGGTTAAAATTCTTTTTTTCAGTATTTTACTACCCCCTAACCCTATGATGATGAAATCTGAGGACGATTTTTGAGCCCGAGGCTTGAATCGTCCCTGAACGTTTTTTTGTGACGAACACGCAGTGGCCATCTGAGGGTTATCCCCTTTTTTTCAATACTTTTTTCTCATTAGCTTAAAATCGAATTTAAAACCTTAAAATAACGTCCTAAACCAAAAATTATCCATATATTAAATAGAATTTCAGCGCCTTTGAATTAAAACTACATATAAAATGACGTTATATCGTTAAAATTAGTTTAAATCATGCCGCCTATGACGTCATTTTGTTCAAATAAAGTTTCGAATCGAGCTCAAAGTTAAAATTTGATTCAATCTAGCTTCAAATAAGTCTTAAGATACTTAATCCTTTACTTTTCATGTCTAAAGATACTTAATTCCTTACCTTTCCTATCAAAAAAAAAGTCATGGATTAAGTGCATATCTTTAGAGGAGAATGTTAAGTATCTTTAGATGGAAAACTTAAAGGGTATGGTATCTTTACAGAGGCAAAAAGTAAAGGATTAAGTATCTTTAGACGGAAAATATACATGGTTAGGTATCTATAGACGGTAAACGTCAAGGATTAAGTATCTTTAGACGGGAAACGCAAAGGATTAGGTATCTATAAACGGAAAACGTAAAAGATTAAGTGTCTTTAGACGGAAAATATAAAGGATTAGGAATCTATAGACGGATGAAGTAAGAGATTAGATATCTATAGACGGAAAACGTAAAGGATTAAGTATCTTTAGACGGAAAATATACATGGTTAGGTATCTATAGACGGTAAACGTCAAGGATTAAGTATCTTTAGACGGGAAACGCAAAGGATTAGGTATCTATAAACGGAAAACGTAAAAGATTAAGTGTCTTTAGACGGAAAATATAAAGGATTAGGAATCTATAGACGGATGAAGTAAGAGATTAGATATCTATAGACGGAAAACGTAAAGGATTAAGTATCTTAAGACGGAAAATATACATGGTTAGGTATCTATAGACGGTAAACGTTAAGGATTAAGTGTCTTTAGACGGAAAATATAAAGGATTAGGTATCTATAGACGGATAAAGTAAGAGATTAGATATCTATAGACGGAAAACATAAAAGATTAGGTATCTTTAGACGGAAAATATATATGGTTAGGTATCTATAAGCGGAAAATGTAAAGGATTAAGTATCTTGCATTTACTTTTTCCTTCTAAAGATACTTAATCCTTTACTTTTCATGTCTAAAGACCCTTAATCCTTTACTTTTCATGTCTAAAGATACTTAATTCTTTACTTTTTCATGTCTAAACACTTAACTCTTTACTTTTTCATGTCTAAAGATACTTAATCCTTTACTTTTCATGTCTAAAGACTTAACTCTTTACTTTTTCATGTCTAAAGATACTTAATCCTTTACTTTTCATGTCTAAAGATACTTAATCCTTTACTTTTCATGTCTAAAGATACTTAATTCTTTACTTTTTCATGTCTAAAGACTTAACTCTTTACTTTTTCATGTCTAAAGATACTTAATCCTTTACTTTTCATGTCTAAAGATACTTAATCCTTTACTTTTCATGTCTAAAGATACTTAATCCTTTACTTTTCATGTCTAAAGATACTTAATCCTTTACTTTTCCCGTCTAAAGATACTTAATCCTTTACTTTTCCCGTCTAAAGATACTTAATCCTTTACTTTTTCCGTCTAAAGACACTTAATCCTTTACTTCTCATGTCTAAAGATTATTCCTTTACTTTTTTCAATACTTTTTCTTAAAACTTTACTTTTTCATTAATTTCTCTCCGGTTTTTTATTGAGAAACACAACTTTTTGGCAGTTTTTGAACCTTTTTTTTAACGATTAAAGACATTTTCCTGGAAAATCCAGGAAAGTTTTTTTTTATTTCAAGAACTCATGGTTTTGAAATTTTTCTTAATTCCTCGAAATCAATGAATGAGTCCGATAAGGCGAAAAATAAAAGAAACGCCTTATCTACCAATCGCAAACGACTGAAAAATCAAATAAACACGAAAAACTTAGAAATCTAAATTAAACATAAAATATGTTTTATAAATTATTAATAATTTTTAAAGGTTTATTTCACGTTTTATAGAATGTCGATCTTGTCTTAATTCATGGTTGCTTCTCCCCCCACGTATTGATCTTTTCCGGGACCGAGGTCTCTTCAGTTTGAACGTTTCTCGCATTTTTTGTCGATTTATCATTCAAAATTTTGTTTTTAAATGTTTTAATATTTTCGATCATTCAAAATGTTGTCTAAAAGGGGGGTTTCCTTGTCCCCAACCCCATTTTTCTACCTGAGGAATCCCTTACGTCCTTGGGAAATGTCTCTCTTTTCTAATTTTATATTTTCTGTTACAGTTTTTCCCTCGCCAGACCGACATGGAAGGGATTATGAAATTTCACTCGAAAAGAAGGTAATTTTGGATAGTATCTTTATAAATAAGGTCGCCGACCATGCACATTCGTAAGCGGTTTTTTTTTTCTTCCGTCCTTTTCCTTCGATTTTCTTTTTTAATGACGTAATAAATTAAAATGGCGCTTTTTATATCGAAAAGTCATAAAACGGAGTACAACTAGCGTTAGACTGAGCGGAAAACAGGAAGTAGAAGGAAAAAAGATTCCATAAAAAACTTTCCATCCCCCCCCCCCTTAAAAAAAGTTCCGATTTTTTCGATAAACAATCATGCATTTTGAAAGTGAAAAGCGTACATTTGGATACTTTCCATGCATTTTGATACACAATCATGCATTTTGAGAGCAAAAATCATGCATTTTGATACACAATCATGCATTTTGAGAGCAAAAATCATGCATTTTGATACACAATCATGCATTTTGAGAGCAAAAATCATGCATTTTGATACACAATCATGCATTTTGAGAGCAAAAATCATGCATTTCGAAATTACCCATCATGCATTTCAACGTAAAAATCGTGTATTTCGGTATCATATTTCATTTCGATAGTAACAAATCATGCATTTCGACACGTTTTGGGAGACAGTTTTTCGTGAAAAACCTGAAAATCAACGTATTAAGGCTCTTTTTTTTTGTCAAAAACCTTAAAATTTACATTATTTGAGTACCAATCTTTCATCAAAAACCTGAAAATCAACGTTTTAAGAGCTAATTTTCGTTTGAAAAAACTCAAAATCAACGTTTTGGGAGACAGTTTTTCGTCAAAAATCTGTAAATCAACGTATTAAGGCTCTTTTTGTAAGAAACCTTAAAATTTACATTATTTGAGTACCAATCTTTCATCAAAAACCTCAAAATGAACGTTTTAAGAGCTAATTTTCGTTTGAAAAAACTCAAATCGTTACCCATCATGCATTTTGGAAGTGAAAATCGTGCATTTCGATACATGTTATCATGCAATTTTATACACAATCATGCATTTCAATATTACCCATCATTAGGGATGGGATTTATATTTAAAATAAAGAATCAATACGATAAATCCATCAAATCATCAACAAAAAAACGTCTAATCTTTTCCAATCTTTAAAAGGCTCTTAAAACGTTGATTTTGTTGTTTTTAACGAAAATTATCTCTTAAAACGTTAAGTTTGAGGTTTTTGCCGAAAAATAATTGTCTCTTAAAACGTTGATTTTGTGGTTTTTGATAAAAGATTGGTACTCAAATAATGTAAATTTTAAGGTTTTTGACAAAAGAGAGCCTTAATACGTTGATTTTCTGGTTTTTGACGAAAAACTGTCTCCCAAAACGTTGATATTGAGTTTTTTCAAACGAAAATTACTTCTTAAAACGTTGATTTTGTGGTTTTTGATGAAAGATTGGTACTCAAATAATGTAAATTTTAAGGTTTTTGACAAAAAAAGCCTTAATACGTTGATTTTTAGGTTTTTGACGAAAAACTGTCCCCCAAAACGTTGATTTTGAGTTCTTTCAAACGAAAATTAGCTCTTAAAACGTTGATTTTGTGGTTTTTGATGAAAGATTGGTACTCAAATAATGTAAATTTTAAGGTTTTTGACAAAAAAAAGAGCCTTAATACGTTGATTTTCAGGTTTTTGACGAAAAACTGTCTCCCAAAACGTTGATTTTGAGTTTTTTCAAACGAAAATTAGCTCTTAAAACGTTCATTTTGAGGTTTTTGATGAAAGACTGGTACTCAAATAATGTAAATTTTAAGGTTTTTGACGAAGAAAAAAAAAAAAAAAAAAAAAAAAAGAGCCTTAATACGTTGATTTACAGGTTTTTGACGAAAAACTGTCTCCCAAAACGTTGATTTTGAGTTTTTTCAAACGAAAATTACTTCTTAAAACGTTGATTTTGAGGATTTTTGACGAAAAATAATTGTCTCTTAAAAGTTAATTTTAAAGCTTATGACGAAAAAATGTCTCTTAAACCCTTGAATTTGAGGTTTTAGAGGAAAAATTAGGCTTTGTAAGTTTTGATTTTAAAGTTTTTGACGACAATTTGGCTCTTAAAACCCTGATTTTGAAGTTTTTGATGATTTTTTTTATTTATAAAATTGTCTTCATTAACGTGAATTTTTGGGATTTCGTGCATATCGATATTTTCCATCATGCATTTTGATACACAATCATGCATTTCGAGAGCAAAAATCATGCATTTCGAGAGTGAAAATCGTGAATTTGAATACTTTCCATGCATTTTGATACACAACATGCATTTCGAGAGCAATAATCATGCATTTCCACATTATCCATCATGCATTTCGAAAGTGAAAATCGTAAATTTGGATACTTTACATGCATTTCGAGAGCAAAAATCATGCATTTCGACATTACCCATCATGCATTTCGAGAGTAAAAATCATGCCTTTTGATGCCTCCCATCTTGCATTTCGATATTGCGGCCCATCATTCATTTTTATATAAACAATCATGCATCTCCACACTTCTCATCATGCATTTTGAAAGTGAAAATCGTGCATTTCGATACTTTCCATCATGCATTTCGATATTCTCCGTCAATCATCATGCAATAAAAAATCATGCATTTTAGGTATTTATTTCCCATCATAACCTACCCGCGGATTCATTGTTTTTACTCCTTAAAAAGCAAAAATCGTGTTTTTAGGTAAATTTTGTTAAGATTTTAGCGAGCTTTTCTTTCTTTTTTCTAAATTTTGTCACTGAAAATTGGATTTTTGTAACCCATATAAAGCCTCCAAATTGAACACTTTCCATTTTTGGGGGTAAAGATGTAATTCATGTCATAAAAATGACTTAGTCGACCTACTCCTTTAACACGTTTAACTCCAAAAAAAGGTGTTTTTTCGAATAATTTATTTATTAAGGGTTGCTATTCCTAGTTTTCGATCTGGGTCGTCTGAGTAACGGAACGGAACGTACTTTCTCGAGGATATCTTTCCGGAAAATGCGTTTCGCTCCGGAATAGAATAAAAACGGACTTCAAAGTTCAGGATTCGCTTAAAATTTTGATCTTTTTTCCCGATGATGATGAAAATCTTTGGGCGATTTCGAGCCTGAGGCTTATTCGTCCCTGATTGTTTTGTGACGAACACGCAGTGGCCATCTGAGGGAACTAATTTTTACCAAATTCCACCACCCCCAAGAAACCGTTCATTCCATTCTTTAAGGGGGATTCTCCCTCCAGAATTGTTTGTTTCTCATTCAAGAGATCGCAGCACTATCACCCCCAAAATTAGTTTCCTCGTTTTGGGCACTAAAAATGGTCGGAAATTTTTTTTGAAAAGAGCGTTCTCATTCTTTCGGAAAACTACGCACTGTTTAGAAAGCGGTTTTCCCGGAAAATTTTTCCTCGGAAAAATAGGAGATGCAATTTTCCACCAAAACTTTATTTTTAAAAAAACAGGTAGTCATCTTGTAGGTTTTGACGAGCTGATTCCAAATATGCTAATATTAAGACGATCGGATGGATAGATTCGTCGGTACGAGATTTTTAAGGCTTAGATGCTGCGGGGTTCCGGGGAGTTCAATGAGGGGGGCGGGGAGAAAAGATAAATTTTCCCCCTCGTACGCGTAAAAAATCTCGTACCGACGAATCTATTCATCCGATCTTCTTAATATTAGCATATTTGAAATCAGCTCGTCAAAACCTACAAGATGACTACCTGTTTTTTCAAAATTTCTGTTTTGGTGGAAAATTGGATTTTCTATTTTCCCGAGGAAAATTTTTACGGAAAAACTGCCCCCTAAACAGTACGTAGTTTTCCAAAAGAATGAGAACGCGCTTTTCAAAAAAAAATTTCCGACCATTTTTAGTGCCCAAAACGAGGAAACTACTTTTGGGCATCTTCCCTCTCTCTCGCACACTTGGTAGAATTTTGATGTCGGATCCCCCTTTAAGGCACTGGTTATTATTATAAAAATTTGGTGTTGAGTTTTTTTGTTATTGTTTGAAAAGTCAGATGTGCTGTCCATAGTTAATTAGTGATGTGGAATTCTTATTGTTTGTTGCAGTTGACCCGTGGTAAGATGTCGTCCGCAGCTGTCGAGGAGAGTTTCCTCTCTGACACTTCGACGGAAAACGTGGTCGACATCGATTTGCTGAACGAGGAGGAGCTTCTCCGTACGCCGCCGGGCGAGAAAGCGGACTCGCCTCCGGATGTCGCCCGTACGCCTCCGCCGACCCTCCAGGTCACCGAAATCAACTCGACGACCAACGGCCTCGAAATCGCCCCCGAGCCGCTCCCCCTCCACCTAGCCGATCAGGTCGACTCGACCACCCCCGACCCCAAGACTGCCCACGAATCTGTGATAGAAAAAACGGAAAACGAACTCATCCTCGAAGAGAACATCTTCGAGCCGATCACCGTCAAAGTCTTCTCCATGTCGAAAAATGAAGAGGAATTCAAAAACTGCCAAATATCCCAGAAGCTCCCGAACAACCTCGTTTTAGAATTTAACCAAAAAGAGACTGACAAAAACCCCGAGTCTTACAAATGCGTTAAAAAGTTGCTCAACGCCAAAAACCCGGAGATGACGTCATTCGAGAAGCTCACCTCCATTTCTGACGTCTCCATTATCCCGATCAACCCAGAAAAGACTGATTTAGATATTAAAGAAAAGTGGAGTATGATGAAGAGGCCGAAGAAAGCGGTGCCGATGTTGGCGCCCAAGCCGACGCCTCCGCCTGTCCAGCCCGAACTCCTCAACCCCTTGAGGATCCTCCGCGTCCCCCAATATGGCGAAGAGAAGAAGAATCCGAGCGCCCTAAGGCCGACCGCCCTCGTCAACCCGTTCCCCGCCCAGAGCGACACCAAGCCTCCCGACCCACCCCAACCAGAATCTTCCCTCCTCAACGGATCTTCGAAATTCAAACCCAAAGAAACCAACAAAGGTAACTTTTTTATTTCACCCTAATTCTAGGCGCTCAGGTTATTCTAAAACCCGCACGACCTAAAACCCTCGTTTCGCTCAGAAATATTTAGAATCGTATAACATCCAAATTACTTAGAATCTGTTAAGGAATTTAGGATTATCCAAAAATTATTTTAGAACTCCTCAATTTAGGATCGTTCAAGCCCCACAAAAGTTTAGAATCGCATAAAATCATTCAAAGTATCTACAATCCGTTTAGGACTTTAGGATTATCCAAAAATTGTTTTAGTCCCCTCAATTTAGGATTTATCAACCCCCACAAAACGTTTAGAATCGCATAAAATCATTTGAATTATCTAAAATCCGTTTAGGAATTTAGGATTATATGAAAATTAATTTAGAACTCCTTAATGTAGGATCGTTCAACCCCTCAAAACGATTAGAATCGCATAAAATTAATCCAATTATCCGTTTAGGAATTTAGGATTATGCAAAAATTGTTTTAGTCCTCTCAGTTTAGGATTGATCAACCCCCACAAAACGTTTAGAATCGCATAAAATCATTTGAATTATCTAAAATCCGTTTAGGAATTTAGGATTATATAACAATTTTTTTAGAACTCCTCAATTTAAGATCGTTCAACCCCTCAAAACGATTAGAATCGCATAAAATTAATCCAAGAGTCCGTTTAGGAATTTAGGATTATGCAAAAATTGTTTTAGTCCCCTCAATTTAGGATTGATCATCCCCACAAAACGTTTAGAATCGCATAAAATCATTTGAATTATCTAAAATCCGTTTAGGAATTTAGGATTGATCAACCCCCACAAAACGTTTAGAATCGCATAAAATCATTTGAATTATCTAAAATCCGTTTAGGAATTTAGGATTATATAACAATTTTTTTAGAACTCCTCAATATCGTTCAACCCCTCAAAACGATTAGAATCGCATAAAATTAATCAAATTATCCGTTTAGGAATTTAGGATTATGCAAAAATTGTTTTAGTCCCCTCAGTTTAGGATTTATCAACCCCCACAAAATATTTAGAATCGCATAAAATCATTTGAATTATCTAAAATCCGTTTAGGAATTTAGGATTATATAAAAATTAATTTAGAACTCCTCAATTTAGGATCGTTCAACCCCCACAAAACGTTTAGATTCGTAGAAAATCATTCAAGTTATCTAGAATATGTTTAGGAATTTAGGATTATCCAAAAATTATTTTAGAACTCCTCAATTTAGGATCGTTTAACCCCCCACTAAATGTTTAGAATCGCATAAAATCATTAAAAATTTTTCTAGAATCCGTTTAGGAATTTAGGATTATCCAAAAACTATTTTATTCCTCTCAATTTTGGATTGATCAACCCCCCACAAAAGTTTAGAATCGTATTATAGAATCATTCAAATTATATAGAATCTGTTTTGGAATTTTGGATTATCCGAAAATTATTTTAGTTCTCTCAATGTAGGATCGTTCATACCCCACAAAACTGTCGCATAAAATCATTCAATTATCTAGAATTCGTTTAGGAATTTAGGATTATTCAAAAATTGTTTTAGTCCCCTCAATTTAGGATCGTTCAACACCCACAAAACGTTTAGAATCGCATAAAATCATTCAAATTATCTAGAATCTGGTTAGGAATTTAGGAGTATTCAAAAATTATTTTTGAACTCCTCAATTACGATCGTTCAAGCCCCACAAAACTTTTAGAATCGCATAAAATCATTCAAATTATCTCTCAATTTAGAATCGTTCAACCCTCACAAAACGTCAAGAAACGTACAAAATCATTCAAATTATCTAGAATCCGTTTAGGTATTTAAGAATATCCTAAAATTATTTTAGTCCTCTCAATTTAGGATCGTTTAACCCCTAGAACAGATTCTAGATACGTAATTTGAATGGTTTTATGGGATTCTTCATTGTGGGGTTCAAACGATCCTAAATTGAGGGGACTAAAACAATTTTAGGATAATCCTAAATTCCTAAAAGGATTTCAGGTAATTTGTATAATTTTATGGGATTCAAAACGTTTTGTGGGGGTTAAACGATCCTGAATTGATGGGACTAAAATAATTTTCTGATAATCCTAAATTCTTAAACTAGATAATTTGATTCATTTTTTGCGATTCTAAACGTTTTGTGAGGGTTGAACGATCCTTAATTGAAGGGAATAAAATAACTATTGGATAAACCTAAATTCCTTAACGGCTTTTATATAATTTGAATGATTTTATGCGATTCTAAACGTTTGGGGGGTTGAACGATCCTAAAATTCTAATCCAGTTTAGAATCGTCTATAACATTTAGCTTAAATTTAGAATCCTACACCCCTCCTCCCTATTCTAAACTGCCTTTTTTAGGATTCGTAAAGTTTTAAATATTTTTTGGTTTTTTTTTTCTATGATTTTTGTGTTTTATCAACGTTTTCAAAATATGAGTTTAAAATTTCCATGTTTTCTTAGGTTTTTTTTCTTTCTAAATTTTATTTTCGTTTCTGGGGAAGGGAAGGTTGGATTTTCCACGTTGGTCTAGTGGCTCGGAGGTTGTTGAACCTTGATTCCCGGAGTCTCTCTCTTTCTAATTGTAAACCCGGCCTCCCTCTTCCTTCCCCCCTACCTTTTACGTACCAACAACTCGAAAAACAAAATAACCCAAGTACCCTTTCAAATAATAATAAAAAAGTTATAATTGTTTTTATAATTTTTTTAAATTTTATTAATTAACCCATTAATTAAAAACAACAAAAAATTTAATTTTAATATATATATATATATTATTTTATTTATTATTGAATAATAAGAGGGTTTAATAAAAAATCTACCTAAAAATGATGAATTAGGTGCGTTTTGAGGGACGAGAGGTTCGACAATTCGGTCTGAACGGGAAGTCTTGAGTTTTAGCCTAACCTGAGCGCCTTGATCGTAAAAAGAGAAAGCTCGGCCTAGAGAGAAACTGGGTTGCCTTCTTCTCAAGGGTTTTCTGGGGTGAAAACCTCGAGAAAATAATCCCAAATAGTGTGACGTCATGAAGGAAAATTGCAAGTTGAAACGTCCATAACTTCCACAATTTCTGACCGATTCTATCCATTTTAATAGAACATTCTTTGTTTTTCTATATTAAAACTATAATTATTAATGACGTCATTGCAGTGTCGCCAACCTATTTGCATAGAATCAAAGCTTTTGACGTCAGAGCAGTGTTGCCAACCTGTTCGCATTGAATCAAAGCTTTTGACGTCAGAGCAGTGTTGCCAACCTGTTCGCATTGAATCAAAGTTTTTGAAGTCAAAGCAGTGTTGCCAACCTGTTTGCATTGAAGCAACTTTCATGACGTCATATGTTGCCAATTTGCTTGCCATTGAATCAAAGCTTTTGAAATCATAGCAGTGTTGCCAACCTGTTTGCATAGAATCTATGCTTTTGACGTCAGAGCAGTTTTGCCAACCTGTTTGCCTAGAATCGAAGCTTTTGACGCCAGAGCAGTGTTGCCAACCTGTTTGCATAGAATCAAAGCTTTTGACGTCAGAGCATTGTTGCCAACCTGTTTCCATAGAATCAAAGCTTTTGACGTCAGAGCAGTGTTGCCAACCTGTTTGTATAGAATCAAAGCTTTTGACGTCAGAGCAGTGTTGCCAACCTGTTTGCATAGAATCAGTGTTTTGGACGCCAGAGCAGTTTTACATTGAAGCGAAATTCATGACGTCAGCAAGTTTGCCAACCTTTTTGTATTGAAGCAAATCGTGACGTTGTAGCAGTGTTACCAACCCTTTTGCATTGAATCAAAGCTTTTGACGTCTGAGCAGTGATTCCAACCTTTTGCATTGAATCAAAGCTCGTGACGTCATAGCAGTGTTACCAACCTTTTTGCATTGAACAAAGCTCGTGATTTCATAGCAGTGTTATCAACCTTTTAGCAATGAAGCAAAACTCGTGACGTCATAGCAGTGTTGCCAACTTGTTTGCATGGAGTCAAAGCTTTTGACGTCAGAGCAGTTTTTCCACCCTGTTTGCATAGAAGCCAATCTTTTGACATCAGAGCAGTGTTGCCAACTTGCAATGAATCAAATTTCATGACGTCAGAGCAGTTCTACCGAGTTGTTTTCTAATATTTGGATACCAATTTTTTGTGTTAAACGATTTTTTTTTAGTTTCAGATCAAAATGTGGAAAATGTTCAAGCGAAAAACATTCCGAAAGCGGACTTTTCGATCTCGCATGCAAAGGGAGCAGGGAAACGAGCGAAAAAAGGACTTCATACTGTAATCGAGCAGCTCGGGGCGAGGAGCAAAGAAGCGATGAGCGCATCGCAGCCGGAATTCTTCACCAACACATGCGACACGGGGGCCATCGTGACCGTACAAGAAAAACCGCAGATAACCGACCCGGACGTCATCGACCGTCTTAAGCGTCTCGGTACGGTCATCGAATTAGAAGAAGAAGCTCCCCTCCTTATCGAAAAAGAGACAAATTCATTAGCGCTCCTCGAAAAGATGACCATCGCCAAACCCCAATCGCCCGTCGTCTCCGCTCTAGATGACCGACCCGTTTTCGTCAACAAAGACATCTCCGTCTTCACCAAAAGTTCCATCCCCGTCAAAAAACCAGTCACAATCCCAGAGCCCGTTCTACAAGTCACATGCACCTCAATCCCCACAATGAGCCCACCCGAACCCTGCTTACTAGAACCCCTAATCGACATCGTAGAAGACGTCTCACTATCCTACGACGGAAAATTCATCTTCAAAATGGACTCTTTCCACGTCGACCTTCCCAACGAGACCAAAGTCTTCTCCTGCGACATCTGCTCCGCAGTATACCACCACTCCCATATGCTCAAAAAACACTACCTAAGACTCCACATAGCCCGAAAATACATCCCCGAAAGAGAAATGGAAGTCTACAACATCCAGCCGGAACCTTTCGACGAAAAAGACGGCGAACGTCTAATCTACCGATGCCACACGTGCCGCCAATGCCTCCCAACCAGAAACGACCTCAAATCCCACCTCATGGACCACCCTCCCATCACCGAATTAAACAAACAAACAAAAGGCCTAAAAAACTACAAATGCGACATATGCAACACAACTTTTAAATGGCGCAAAGTCTACGCCAGACATCGCAAAATATGCAAAAACCCGAAAACCGACCCCGAGACGCCCGAAGCACCCCCCGAAGAACTCGAGGAGCCCAAAAAAGAAACCAAAAAGAAATTAGCGCTTAAAAAAGAGGTCAAAAAAGAGAAAAAATTGGATCCGATCAAGATTCGGGCGGTTTACAACTTTTCGGACGAAGCGAGCAACAATCCGAGCGTGATCGAAGAAGAAGAAGACAAAAAGTCGCCATCGCCCGTCCCCAGCGATATCAATTCTACCAACCTTCACCATTGCCTATACTGCAACGAAACCTTCCTAACACCAAATATAAAGCGAAATCATGTCTTAAGCGCCCACCCCCACCTCAGAAAATCGCACATTTGTCAATTCTGCAAAAAAGAGTTTACATCCAAACAGAACATATTTACTCATCTTCTTCAGGACCATCCTATGAAATACTTTGGCTGTATGACGTGCAAAGAGCGCTTTTTGAATTTGCCCGAATTGAAAAAACACGTGAGGAAGAAGCACAATTTGGAAAAAGACGAATTAGCTTTGCTATCACGTCGTACATCATCGTTATCTCAAGATAAAGATCACTATCCATGCGAAACATGCAACCGCATGTTCCTCATCGAATCGTGCTTCAAAAGCCACAAATGCGCCCCCGAAAAGCCGCTCAAGCAGCCCAAAATCCGAAAGTCGAAATCATTCGAAAAGCCCGAAAAAACCGAAATACGAGTTGATCCGGAAACAATGTTTTACAGCCAAGTTTCGCTGAACGTGCGCGACAACCTTCTTCATCATTTAGACGGAAAATTGGACAGCTCGGAAGTCGAAAATGAGCCAGAACGGCCGTCCAGGACGTTTTTGAACTTTTCCGACGGTTTTCCGAATTCGTCCGGGTTATTAAAAAACGAGCCGGAAATTGTGCGACCTAAGACGCCATGGGAAAAATACAATTTTCCTAAATCGTACGACGGAAAAAGCGGCTTGACCTCATATATAAAAGATATGTCATATTTGGATATATCGACGCAGCTAATAATGAGGAAAAACCTTCAAAATTTGGAATGTTCGCCGTCCAAAAGTGAGACTGGCGAAGACGTCCCGAGTGTCTTAGCTTTGGAACGTTTGGGCGCGAAATGTGCTGAGTCGTACACGCTGAAGATGGAGGAAAGTCGAGGTTTGGGCGAATTGAGCGGAGAATGGGTTCGGGATCGGATTTATATATGCAGCGTGTGTAAATGGCAGACGCCTTGTTTGTGGTCGATGGAAGATCATAAATATGAAGTTCATCCTGGTGTACATTGTCCGCAACATGAGCTTGTCGGAGAACAAAAATCGTTGTCGTCTATTGTAAGATTTTGTTTTATTTTTATCTTGTTTAGTACCATTAGGTAGTTCTAAATCCAAGTTTTTGTTTACATCAAATTGGCTTTTTATTGGTTTTTGGTGTCTAGCTCGAAAACTATGGGTTTTAGCAGCTTGACCACGAAGTTCAAAATGAAAGATAATTAAATTCTGCTTCTAATGAGCTTTCCGGAGTCAAAATCGGTCCAGTCGTTCAGGAGATATTGATGTCCAAAGTTGACAATTTTGGTTTTTGACTTCTAGCTCGAAAACTATGGGTTTTACCGACTTGACCCCTAAGTACAAAATGAAAGATTATTAAATTGTGCTTCTAATGAGCTTCCCGGGGTCAAAATCGGCCCAGCCGTTACGGAGATATCGACGATCAAAGTTGACCATTCAGACAAAAACCTCCCAAATCTGCACTTTTTGACGCCTAGCTCGAAAACTAAGGGTTTTAGCGACTTGACCACTAAGTACAAAATGAAAGATTATCAATTTTTGCTTCTATTGAGCTTCCCGGGGTCAAAATCGGCCCAGCCGTTCCGGAGATATCGACCGTCAAAGTTGACCATTCCGACAAAAACGTCCCAAATTTGCACTTTTTGACGCCTAGCTCGAAAGCTAAGGGTTTTAGCGACTTGACCGCTAAGTACAAAATGAAAGATTATTAAATTCTGCTTTTAATGAGCTTTCCGGTGTCAAAATCGGTCAAGTCGTTCAGGAGATATCGACGATCATAGCTGTTAAGTTGTGGTTTCTGATAAATGTCCAATTTACCATAATTAATAAATTTTTCAGGAAAACGGTAAGTCCCAGGAAGTCGAGACTATACTCGTTTTCAAGGATATTAAATTACCTTTATAATAAGACTAGTCTCGACTTTCTAGGGCTTGCCGTTCTCCTGTGGGAGCCCCAAATATGGAAAACTCCCTTTGCTACCTAACTTTGACCGTCGATATCTCCTGAACGGCTGGACCAATTTTGACTCCGGAAAGCTCATTAGAAGCAGAATTAAAATATCTTTCATTTTGTACTTAGTGATCAAGTCGCTAGAACCTATAGTTTTCGAGAAAAATTGAAAAAACTTGGTTACCTACCTAATGTGGTCCTAAACAAGAGAAACCATTTAGTGAACCTTTTTTGGGTTATTTATTGTTGTTTTTTAAGATTTATTCGAGGTTGGCACCCGTGGAGCCGATTTTCCAAGGTATGACACTGCCGACGCCGCCTCCTTTGACCGAAGTGAAATGCACGAAATGCAACGTCGGCGGTTTCTCTTCAAGAGGCGACCTCCACGTCCACATCCTTCAGTGTGCCGGTGTCGAGATCCAACCTTGGCTTCCGACCCCGAAGAAAAAGCGATGGCGAAGGAAACGTCGTGCGAGACGTGGCATGAAACGTAACATCCCATCGACGCCCCATCGCATCATCAAACTTCGCACGAAACCTGGCGACAGTAATTAATATTTCGCCTTCTTAACACTTTTCTAAACCAACTTTTTAGCGGACACCATTCAAAAAATGATCGCCAACCTTCCAGCGAAACGTTCGACAAGACGTGTCATCGGTTTTGATGAAGCAGACCTCAAAACTAGAAGCCAAACTACAATTCAAAATGTAATTTGTTCTTTTATTTTTTAACAGGCTTGCCAACTGCATTATCTCTGAATCATTGCATGCTGATTAGAGATCCAATAAAAGGGGGGAATTTTTGTTCTTATCAGCAGGGTTGCCAACTTTTTTTGACCCCGAGTATAGAAATTTGCCATCTCTGGCAACTAAAAGCAGGGTTGCCAAATTATGCTACATTAATTTACCACTATTGGATGTGGCTTCTTAAAAATTATCTCATTTTAGGGGAAATTTCCACCCCTGGCAACACTGATGATAAGCAGGGTTGCCACATTAAAATTTACCTCTTTTTGGGGAGAAATTTCAACCTCTGGCAACACTGATCAAAAGCAGGGTTGCCACATTATGTAAATAATCAAATTTCCTCATTTTGGGGGAAATCCACTGTTTGGTAGTATTCTCCACAAAGCAGGGTTGCCACATTGGAGAGGTACTTTAAAATTTCCCCATTTTGGGGGGAAATCACCCTTCTGGCACTATTGTCCAAGAATACTTCTTTAGTATCCTTGCTATTGTCCACAAAGCAGGGTTGCCACATTGGGCTTGAAATTTCCCATTTTTGGGTGAACCCCCCCGTCAGGCCCTATTGTACACAAAGCAGGGTTGCCCCATTGTGCATTAAATTTCCCCATTTCGGGGGAAAATCCCCCTTCTGGTACTATTGTCCATAAAGCAGGGTTGCCACATTGGGCCTATAATTTCCCCATTTTGGGGGAAATCCCCCGCCTGGCAGTATTTTCCACAAAGCAGGGTTGCCACATTGGGCTTATAATTTCCCCATCTTGGGGAAAATCCCCCTTCTGGCACTATTGTCCACAAAGCAGGGTTGCCACATTAGGCTACTTTAAAATTACCCAATTTTGGCCTTTTTAAACGTTATCAAAGGGCAGGGTTGCCAACCTTCCTTCATAATAAAGCACCATGCAGTTACATTTTTTTTTAAATAACAAAACTATGTTTACATGCAGAACCGTGTTTTACGGAAAAGAAACAAGGTATCTTTTATTGTTAACTTCCAAATTAGGAAGTTACAGTCAGGATGCGTTTTTGAAAGGAATTTTATGTTTTTCAGGTCGCTCAAGTTCAGAAGCCGATCCAAAAGAAGAAAATGGTCGTGAAAGGAAAAGAAGAAAAGAAAGAAATCCAGATTCCGCTCAGGGAGACCGATCTGATCGACACATCCGCCGAAAGGGGCGACGTATTATCCAGCCTGAGGATGATGCCGGTCTCCACGCCTCGTGAAGAGCTTCTAGAACCTCGGCAGATTCTAGACAAAGTTCTCGGCGTCCAGCGTGATGAGATACCATCATTTCCCTGCTCAGGATGCGGGCAAACATACGACGCCAAACCTTCGTTGAAAAAACATCAAAAAAGCTGCGTCTACTACCGCGAAAGCGGCCCCGTGGTCGACCACAAATGCAAAACTTGTCTTAAAACATTCGATAATTTGGTCGCCTTGATAGAACATTCGTGCGAAATGCCCAAACTTGAGATCGAAAAGGATCTTTCGCCTTGCAACTCGGAAATACCCGTTTTATCGCCGGAAACGAAAAAGCCGGAAAACGGCGACCTTATATGCGGCATTTCGTTCGTCGACGGACTCATTAAATACGAAACGTTGTCTTCGATATCTCAAGAGACTGAAAACGTGAGCGACGATTCCGTCGGGAGCAAACGGAAAGCGTCGCTTGAAAGCCTGCAAATACGGAAAAAAAGGAAAAAGCGAAAATTCGAATATGACGGACCCGGGCCCGTCCGGAGGAGCCAAATCGACAAATCGTTTGTCGAACTCAAAGAAACGAAAAAGCGAAAAAGGTCCAGCGAAGACGACGAAAAGCCCGAAATCAAAACCGAAAAGCCCGAAGAAACCACAAAAGAAGAGCCTGTCATCAAAAAAAGAAGAAAACCTCGTCTTTTGTTTACGAGGAAGAAAAAAACGAAAGCCGAGCCTGTCGAAAACCAGAAAAAACGAGGCCGCCCAGTTGGCTGGAAGCGTCAGAAGAATCTTGAACCCGAAAGACGATCTTCAAGGAACAAAATCGTCGAAGAACCTCCAGTTCTTCCCAACAAAGAAGACGAAATCGTCCCTTTTGAAGAAGAACCCAAACCAAAATCGCCGAAACCCGTCATAAAGCGAAAACCTCGAAAAAGAGAAGAAAGTCCCGACAAAACGACGATGGTCGTCGAAGTCGAAGTTCATCCCGAACCGCGCAACCTTGACGAAAAACCCGCCACCCCTGAAGAACCTCCCAAGAAAAAAAAGAAGAAAAAATTGATCAAAATGAAGGTTTTAAAGAAGAAGAAAAAGAAAAAGTTGACCACGGTGGTCAAAGAGGTCGTAAAAGTCGCCGGTTTTTCGTGGGAAGTCTCCGAAGTGAGCAGCAGCCCTCCCAAGGTCGAGGCAAGCCCATGGGCTGAAGAATGGCCAAACCCTCCAGCGGAAATGCCTCAGCTTACCCCCGTCGCACCGCCGCCACCTCCTCAGCAGCCGCCACCTCCTCAGCAGCCGCCCCCACCGTCCCCCACACCCCCGCCACCCCTTCCTGTCGAACCGTCGACCCCCAGCCTTGGAACCATCATCGACTCGGTCAACAAGGTTCTCCATTTTAGCCAATAAAATGTATTCTTATTGTCTTTATTTTAGCTTCTTAATGAGCCAGAAAGTACATACATGCCGTACGGCCTAGCTCAATATAGCCTAGCGGATCTGCAGAAGGCGATGGGAGCGTCCGATGACGAGATGGCTGTCCTACAGCAATTAGGAGAAGCATCTTGTTTACAGGTTTGTCATTTTGAGGACGAAAAAAAAAGAGTTAAGCATGCAAAAAGTTAATTTTATCTTGTTTAGTACCATTAGTTAGTTCTAAATTAGCCATTTTGAAGAAACCATCCCAAACCGGAACTTTTTTCATTTTTTGACGTCTAGCTCGAAAAATATAGGTTTTAGCGACTTGACCACTAAATACAAAATGAAAGATTATTATATTCTGCTTCTAATGCGCTTTCCGGGGTCAAAATCGGTCGAGCCGTTCAGGAGATATCGACGTCCAAAGTTGACCGTTTTGACAAAACGTCCGAAATTTGCACTTTTTGACGTCTAGATCGAAAAATATGGGTTTTAGCGACTTGACCACTTAGTACAAAATGAAAGATTATTAAATTTTGCTTTTAATGCGTTTTCTGGAGTCAAAATCGGTCCAGCCGTTCAGGAGATATCGCAGTTCAAATTTTACCATTTTGAAAAATACGTCCTAGCTCGAATATTATCGGTTTTAGTGATTTGAGCGCTTAGTACAAAATGAAAGATTATTAAATTTTGCGTCTAATGAGCTTTCCAGAATCAAAATCGGTCGAGCGGTTCAAGAGATATCGATGGTCAAAGTTGACCATTTTGAAAAATCGTCCCAAATTTGAACTTTTTGACGTCTAGCTCGAAAACTATTGTTTTTCACGACTTGACCACTCAGTTCAAAGTGAAAGATTATTAAATTCTGCTTCTAATGAGCTTTCCAGAGTCAAAATCGGTCAAGCAGTTCAAGAGATATCAATGGTCAAAGTTTGGTAGGAAAGATATTTTTTCTTAATTAGGGCTCCCACAGGAGAACGGCAAGTCCTAGAAAGTCGAGACTAGTCTCATTTTAAAGCTAATTTAATTATCTTGGAAATGAGTACAGTCCCAACTTCCTAGGACTTACCGTTTTCCCGCAAAATCCATAAATGTATGGTAAAATGGGACCCGTAGTTTTCGAGCTAGAAGTCATAAATCAATATTTCAAACTTTGGACATCGATATCTCCTGAACGGCTGGACCGATTTTGACTCCGGAAAGCTCATTAGAAGCAAAATTTAATATTCTTTCATTTTGTACTTAGTGGTCAAGTCGCTAGAACCCATAGTTTTCGAGCTAGACGTCAAAAAATGAAAAAGTGTTTTTTGAGATGGAGGCGAAAACTTGGATTTAAAACCACCTAATAGTTCTAAACAATATAAAATCTTGAAATAAGAATATTTTGTGTAACGCCATTTCTGATAGGACGAGATGGCCGATAAGAATGTCCCGTACGCTCAAAAAGACGAGAGCTACGAAGCGGACATCATCGACCTTGACAATCAGCCGCAGCAGCCGATAGTTTCGTCCAGCGTGGAGACTCCAGAAGTGAAAGAAGACACGAATGCGATTCTGGGCCCTTCCTCTTTCTATAAACCGCGGAATTTCCTAAAAGACGACACCGCCAAAAGTACGCTGTGTCGTTACCCGTCTTCTCGGCTCAGTTCGAGCACTTCCCTCCTCGCCCCGTACAACGGGAAAGAAGTCGTCTGCCCGTCCTGCTCGTCGCACTTTATGGGCTTCCAGGCTCTTCAGAAACACGTCAACACCGTCCACACAACTCAAGATACTCAAGGTAATCACCACAATCAGTCTTACCAACCTAACAGGTTGGCCGCTAAAATGTTCAAATGCGGCCACCCTGTATTGTTTTTGCTTTTGAAAACATCTATTTTTCTGTCGAAAGCATTCAATTGGTTAATGGTAAGTAAGACGGTGCAGCATGGCTTCAATGTCACCAAATGTCAAAACGTCTTTTAGTTACTTTTTTTTTAATTTTTAAAGGTGGAAAAAAGATGGCCGGGACCAATAAGCTGGATTGTAAGTCACCAAGTTTAAAAAGAAATAAATATTTAACAAAAAACGGTGATGGCGAACTTTTTTCTTCCATATGCATGAAAGGGAAGCATGGGCATGAATTGTGTTGGTAACATTGTTTAGAAAAGTTCGTGATGAGAATCAGTGTTGCCATAATAAAAATGATTATTTAGTTCTGAACTGGCAACACTGGAAAAGCAGGGTTGCCGTTAGAGGCAATTAAACAAGGCTACCATCGGGATACTCTATAATTACCCAATTTTGGGGGAAATTTCTACACCTGGCAACACTGGCAGGGATATTTACCTCATTTTGGAGGGAAATTCCCACTACACTCAAAATAATCCTACCAGATCAAGCAGGTTCGAAATTTCCCCACTTAAGGGGAATCCTAGGCAACATAGTCCAAAAACAGTGTTGCCAATTAAGCAACTCTACAATTACCCAATTTTGGGACCTCTTGCAAAATAATTCAAAAGCAGTGTTGCCAGATTGGGCTACTTCGAAATCCCTTTTTGGTGGGAATACCCCCTCTGGCAAAATTATCTAAAAGCAGTGTTACCAGATTGTGTTACTTTAAATTTACATCGCAGTGTTTTTATTTCCAAAAAGCAGTGTTGCCAGATCGGGCTGTTTTAAAATTGCCCTATTTTGGGGGGAAATCCCCCTTACTGGCGAAATAATCCCAAAGCAGTGTTGCCAGATCGGGCTACTTTTGAGTTCCCCCTATGGCATAAAAACAGTGTTGCTAGATCGGGCTGCTTTAAAATATCCCATTTTGGGGGAATTTCCCCTCTCGCAACATAGTCCTAAAGCAGTGTTGCCAGATCGGGATGCTTTGAAATGTCCCCATTTCGGGGAATTTCCCCTCTCACAATTTAATCCAACAGCAGTGTTGCCAGCTTGGGCTACTTGGAATTTCCCCATTTTGGTGGGAATTTCCCCCCTTCCTCAGGCAAAATTAACCAAAAGCAGTGTTATCAGATAAGTTTACTTTAGATTTACCCCATTTTGGTTTGAAATCTCTATCTCTGGCATTATTACCAAAACGCAGTGTGGCCAGATTAGGCTCCTTCATAATTTCCCAATTTCGGGGGAATTTCTGCTCACAATATAATCAAAAGCAGTGTTGCCAGATTAGGCTACATTTAATTTCCCTTATTTTGGGGGTAAATTCTACCCTCTGGGATGCAGGGTTACCAGGTTGGGCTACTTTAATCCCATTTTGGAGGCAAACTCCCACAGCCCAAAAGACACAATCTGACCAACACAACGGTTTTTGCATGAAAAATGGTCAATAATGTTATTTCGAGTCTTTTTAAGTTGATTTCTTTAACTTTTTGTTTTTTCAGTGACGGCTTCGTTGACGAGGAGAGTCGAACTGAATTCGATGGGTTCTCGCCTTGTCTGCTTCGAATGTCATCAGATTCTTCCGACGAATTTGATGTCGACTCACCTTGAAAAGGACCACAAACTTGACGCCTCCGACGTCAGCAAATGTTCGACCGTTTCCGGGGAAACCAAGTATGACACCGAAAAAAAAATCGACGAAATATCTAAATTTTGTTTTAGCAACGGCCCTGTCGTCGGTGAAAGGTTGAAAAGTAAAATGTCGAGCGCTTTGGGCGACCTACTCGACAAAGCTGTAAATAATCTTTTAACCGCGAAAACGAAAACGGAACCGTAAGTTGTTTTTTTCTTTTTCAACGTTTCCCGGTTCAAAACGGTCCGTTTCAGGCTTTCGGGCGGCGCCGTCGAATTTTTGACGAAATTGTGCAATATGAGGAAACGTGAAGGAGCCGGGAAGCACAGGTAATACGAAAAGTCACCAATGGTGATATTTTTAGCAAAATCTGGCAACACTGCTTTTGGACAGTGTTGCCGTAGGTTTCCCTCCAAAATGCGTCCCCCCCCCCATAAAGTCACTAATGGGGATATTTTCAGCCCAATCTGGCAACACTGTCTAAAAGCAGTTTGCCATGGTTTTCCCTCCAAAATGCGTTTTTTCTCCCAAAAAAAGTCACCAATGAATATTTTTAGCCAAATCTGGCAACACTGTTTTTGGACAGTGTTCCCATAGGTTTTCCCTCCAAAATGCATTTTTCTTCTCCTTTTTTTTTTTCTATCAAAAAGTCACCAATGGGTATATTTTTAGCTTAATCTGGCGTCTCAATCTGGCAACACTGTCTAAAAGCAGTGTTGCCATAGGTTTGTCCAAAAGCAGTGTTGCCATAGGTTTGTCCAAAAGCAGTGTTGCCATAGGTTTTCCCTCCAAAATGCGTTTCTTTTGTTTTTTTCTTTTAAAAAAGTCACCAATTGGGATATTTTTCTCTCAATCTGGCAACACCGTCTAAAAGCAGTGTTACCATAGGTTTTCGCTAAAAAAAATTTTTTTCTTAAAAAAGTCACCAATGGGAATATTTTTAGCCCAATCTGGCAACCCTGTCTAAAAGCAGTGTTGCCATAGTTTTGTCTAAAAGCAGTGTTGCCATAGGTTTTTGCTCAAAAATGCTCTTTTCAAATAAGTCGCCAATGGGGATATTTTAGCCCAATCTGGCAACACTGTCTAAAAGCAGTGTTACCATCGGTATTCCCACCAAAATGCGTCCTCCCCCCCCCCAAAAAAAAAGGAGCCACCAATGGAAATTTTTAGCCCAATCTGGCAACACTGTCTAAAAGCAGTGTTACCATCGTTTTTCGTTCCAAGAATGCTTTTATTTTTCTTTTCAAAAAGTCACCAATGGGGATATTTTAGCCCAATCTGGCAATACTGTCTAAAAGCATTGTTGCCATCGGTTTTCCCTCCATAATGCGTCCCCCCCCCCAATTTCACTAATGGGGATATTTTTAGCCCAATCTGGCAACACTGTCTAACTAAAAGTAGTGTTGCCACGGTTTTCCCTCCAAATTGCGTCCCCTCCCCCCCAAAAGTCACTAATGGGGATATTTTTAGCCCAATCTGGCAACACTGTCTTAAAGCAGTGTTACCATCGGTTTTCGTTCAAAGAATGCATTTTTTTTTTCTTTTCAAAAATTCACCACTTGGGATATTTTAGCCTAATCTGGCAACACTGTCTCAAAGCAGTGTTGCCACGGTTTTCCCTCCAAAATGCGTCCCCCCCCCCTCCAAGGTCACTAATGGGGATATTTTTAGCCCAATCTGGCAACACTGTCTAACTAAAAGTAGTGTTGCCACGGTTTTCCCTCCAAAATGCGTTTTTTCCCCCCAAAAAAGTCAGTAATGGGGATATTTTTTAGCCCAATACGGCAACACTGCTTTTGGACAGTGTTGCCATAGATTTTCCCTCTAAAATACGGTTTTAAACCACAGGAAGCATGCAATAATGAAATTTTTTGTTGACAGCAACCGTGAGCTTTTTACGAGATTGAAATTGGGCGAAAAGTTCGAAAGCGGCGACGACACAGCAAAAGCGTCCGTCTCAAGGCCGTTCAGCTGCACGATCTGCGGTCAAAAGTTCTCGCTCGCCGCATCCCGCAACAAACACGAAGTCCTCGCTCATCGCTCGTACAAACACGAGGAGCATCCCGCTTTCTATGAAGATTTCGACGACTATGACGGTAAGCTGGTTTAATTTAGGCGTCTTTTGATTTTTTTGCGGTTTTAGATTGGCGGGAAACGCCATCGCCGGCTGGTTCAGCGACCGAAGGCGAGGTCGAACGCGATTTCAACCCGACGTGCTCCGACTGCGGCTTAAGCTTCACGACGCTCAACGAAATGCTCAAACATCGAGTCGAAGATCACGCCCAGCGGCGGAATTCAGCGGAAGCCGCTGTACCGCTTCCTTCGCAGCCGAAATCCGACTCCAAACCTCAGGAAACGCCGAGTAAGCTTTTGTCTCTAATCCGCTGAAAATAACGCTTAACTTTCTCATAATTTTCTTTTTAAAAGTCTTTTCTTTAAAGTCGCTGGGCCAGAGACGCCGACGAAGCCAGCCCGTAAAAAGCGAACGCGAAGTCGCTCAGCGACGAAATCGCCGGCCGGACCGGCCGTGCGAGCGAGAGCGGAAGCCGCTCTCCGTCAGCTCAGCGTCGCCGCCCGCAAAAAACTCCCGCTCCTTCAAAACTTCAGAGACATCCATCAACCCTAGTACTTAGAAACCTTTCTTGTATATATTTTACTCCTTTTTGTACATAAAAAACAAACAAAATAACAATTTTTATCATTTTTATTTTATTAGGGGGTAAAAAAAGAAAAAAACCGAAAATTTTATCGTGTAATCAACGGCTGTGAAAGCTTCGTAAAATTTTTTTTTCCTCCAAAATTTCTCCAAAATGACTAGTCGAGTAGTATCTCAGTTCAGGGACACAATTTTTGAAATTTTCAACTCTTTTTCCCCTTTAGTAATTAAAGCCTAATTTATAATTTTATTAATTACCGATTTCATAACTGAAACTTAAAAATGCCTTTACTTCCACAATTTTCGACCTTTTTTATCAATATATATAAATTAATCGATAGTGGAGGTTATAGCCTTTTGAAGACGGTTATGAAATCGCGTTGAAAAAAGAAAATTGTCATTTCCCGATCTCAACTTTATATTTTAATCCTACTAGTCGAGATCGAAGTTCGTAAATTTGAATAAAAAATCCATTTTGTGCCTTTTTTTACAGTAAAAGTTTATTTTTAGTAAAATTTAGGACATTTTTTTTTATGCACGTTTGATTTAAAAAAAAATTTTTTTTGTTTAATTATCTTATGCAAATATAAAGAATTATTTGAATCCATAAATCGTGCGTTTTTTTCCAAAATCAAGTTGGCAACAATGCCTTGAAAGATGGGCTCCGTTTATGTTGGTGGACCTGTAACTGGGTTCATCTTGGTTTGAAGTTGGAAAGCTTACCTTTCCATTTTTAGACTTTGGACTCAAATATATCGAAAACGGTTCGATTTAGGAGATGAAACCACTTTATATTTTTGATAGGCCGTTGAAAGAGCTTTCCAAAAAGTATAATCTTAAGAGATTTGCTCCAGCCGTTCTTGAGATATTTAAGTTTAAAGTTGGACAACGTAGTTTCTCAACTTTTCAGCTTTAGACTCAAATATCTTAAAAACTGCTGGATTTTGGTGATAAAACCACTTAGTATTTTTCAAAGACCGTTAAAAGAGCTTTCCAAAAAGTATAATCTTTAGACATTCGGTCCAGCTGTTCTTGAGTTATTTTAGTTTAAAGTTGGGCAACATAGTTTCTCGACTTTTCACCTTTAGACTCAAATATCTTGAAAACCGCTGCGTTTAGGTGATAAAACCACTAAATATTTTTGAAAGATCGTTAAAAGAGCTTTCCAAAAAGAGATTGTTAAAACAGATTTGCTCCAGCCGTTCTTGAGATATTTAAGTTTAAAGTTGGACAACGTAGTTTCTCAACTTTTCAGCTTTAGACTCAAATATCTTGAAAACCGCTGGATTTTGGTGATAAAACCACTTAATATTCTTCAAAGACCGTTAAAAGGGCTTTCCAAAAAGTATAATCTTTAGAATTCGTCACTGCTCTTGAGTATCAGACTAGTATTTTAAAGAGTTAAAAAACTTTCAAAAGATAATCTAGGATTTGGTCAGCGTTCTTGGTATTTAGTTTAAAGTTGGGCAACATAGTTTCTCAACTTTTCACCTTTAGACTCAAATATCTTGAAAACCGCTGCGTTTAGGTGATAAAACCACTTAATATTTTTGAAAGATATTTAAAAGAGATTTCCAAAAAGTATAATGTTTAGATATTTGGGGCAACACTGCACAAGGTAATTCTTTTATAAGTTGGCAACACTGCACGCGCCTTGTAAGGGGCCCCACAATCCATAAAATCTGGAAAGTGGGCGGGTCGTTTTGACCGAGATGGCAACACTGCGAAAACATCAATTTTCGGAGGTGATCCCACATTTGTGATTTTTGAGTCGTTATTTAAGCGGTGGATTTGAAAAATCGTTTTGAAAACGAAAAACTGTAGTTGGTATCACTGAAAACTCCTTATCGCCCTTTGATTACGGGACGGGGAAATTTTTCGCTTTTCGAAAAAGCTGATACGGTTGGCACTCCTGTTCGTCCGTTCACAATGGAGTCTATGTTTTGATTTCCCGGGGGGTTTTTTTTCTCGCTCTCAGTTTTTCACTTTCGTTTTTCCACCCCCCATTCCGAGAAAAGAATTTACCGGAGCGAAAATCCCCCAAAAAACCACCAAGGAGCCAAAGTGAGTGTGGATACGTCATTCGGTTTTTGCGTTTTTTCATTTCGAGACGAGAAAACGCCGTTTTTTTGACGTCCGCGTTTCTCGTTTTTTCAACCCGATAAACGGACTAAAATCTCAGGTAAACCATTTTTCACATTTTATCATCCTAAATTCAAAACCCCAATTCGTCAAATTTCATCCTAAATTCTTTTCTCGATATTTTATTTCCCCGTAGAACCCCTTCGGTAATATCCAATATGGCCGTTCTACCCCTTCCTCTACCCCCTATAAACGTCCTTTTTCACTCTTATTTTTGTTTTTTAAACTCCTTTTATTTATCATCCTAAACTTCTGTACCCTTTTTACGCCCTAAATTTTATTTTAGGACGATTAGGAGCCAAATATCACAATTTTTCATTCCTAAATTATAAGGGTATTAAATTTATGTGGCCCTAAAGTTTTAGGTTTTTTCTAAAAATGCCTTTTTTATTTGGACCTTTTCTAAAATCTGCATTACGTCTGTCGCAATCCATTATTTAGGATCCTAAATTTGACCTTTAATCCTTAATTTTGATCATTCCTAAATATTAGGTTTTTGATGTTTTAGATCTTCAATTTTTTTTTTATTCAAGGCCCTAAATTTCATTTTAGGATGATTAGGAGCCAAATATAACAATTTTCGGCCCTAAATTTAGGGGTCTTAAATCTATTTGGGCCTAAAGTTTGTTTTTAGGTTTTCTCTAAAATGCCTTTTTTGGACCTAAAATTTCTAAAATCTTCATTAGGTCTACTGCATCACTCAATTTAGGATCCTAAAACTGTCCTAAGTGTTATAATTTGTCCTAAATTTGAGGATTTGATGTTTTTGGGTCTTCAAAAATTTTAATTCAATTTAGGCCCTAAATTTTAGGACAAACAGGAGCCAAATGTCACAATTTTTTCAAGCCTAAAGTTTGGTTTTAGGATTTCTCTAAAACGCCCTTTTTATTTGGACCTAAATTTTCTAAAATCTGCATTAGATCAGTTACACTCTATTTAGGATCCTAAAATTGACCCGTAATCCTTAATTTTGGTCGTTTGTCCTAAATTTGAGGTTTCTGATGTTTTAGGTCTTCAATTTTTTCATTCAAGGCCCTAAATTTAGGGATCTTTTTAGGGCCTAAAGTTTGTTTTTAGGTTTTCTCTAAAATACCTTTTTTATTTGAACCTAAATTTTCTAAAATCACCATTAGGTCTACTGCATCACTCAATTTAGGATCCTAAAACTGACTCAAGAGTTATTTTTTGTCCTAAATTTTAGGTTTTTGATGTTTTAGCTCTTCAATTTATTTTTATTTAAATCCCTAAATTTCATTTAGGACGATTAGGAGCCAATACAACAATTTTTGGCCCTAAATTCAGGGATAAGTTTAGGGCCTAAAGTTTGTTTTTAGGTTTTCTCTAAAATGCCTTTTTTATTTGAACCTAATTTTTCTAAAATCATCATTATTGCTGCTTCTCTGCATCACTCAATTTAGGATCCTAAAACTGACCTAAGTTCTATTTTGTCCTAAATTTTAGGTTTTAGGTCTTAATAATTCAAGGCCCTAAATTTTGTTGAGGACGATTAGGAGCCAAATATAACAATTTTTAGCTCTAAATTTAGGGATCTTTTTAGGGCCTAAAGTCTATTTTTAGGTTTTCTTTAAAATGCCTTTTTTTTTATATTGGGACCTAAATTTTCTAAAATCAACATTAGGTCACTGCATCACTCAATTTAGGATCCTAAAACTATTCTAATATTTTGTCCCAAATTTGGGTTTTTTTGATGTTTTAGGTCTTCAAATTTTTAATTCAATTTAGGCCCTAAATTTCATTTTTAGGACGATTAGAAGCCAAATGTCACAATTTTTTCACGCCTAAAGTTTGGTTTTAGGATTTCTCTAAAATGCCCTTATTTGGACCTAAATTTTCTAAAATTTCCATTAGGTTTTTTACACTCCATTGCCTTATTTTGGCCCTAAATTTTGACAATTTAGGATCCTAAAATTGACCTAACATTTATCCTAAATTTGAGTTTTTCAATTTTTTAGCTCACCAAGGAGTCGAATATCGGATTTTCTTTGTAAATAGTGAGAAAATGTGCAATAGAAATTATGTTATAATTTGGTAAGTTCGATAGGATTATTTTTCGGATTAATCGAAAGATTGTATTTTAGAAATGGAAGAGAGTAAAGATGTGATAATTACATGTAAAGGAGATTTGACAGATCCGGAGTTCCCGCAGCGATTTAAAGGCATTTTAAATAACCTGAGAGAACTTTGCCATGGTGAGTTTTTCGACTTTGAAGTCAAATATCATGAAAACCGCTGGATTTATGGGATAGAACCACTTAATATTTTTGAAAGATCGTTAAAAGAGCTTTCCAAAAAGTATAATCTTTAGACATTCGGTCCAGCCGTTCTTGAGATATTTAAGTTTAAAGTTGGACAACTTAGTTCCTCGATTTTTCATCTTTAGATCCAAATATCTCAAAAACCGCTGGATTTAGGTGATAAAACCACTTAATACTTTTGAAAGAGATTCAAAAGAGCTTTCCAAAAAGTATAATCTTTAGGCATTCGGTCCAGCCTTCTTGAGATATCTGAGTTAAAGTGGACAACTAGTTCTCGACATTTCACTTTAGACTCAAATATCTTGAAAACCGCTGGATTTTGTGATAAAACCACTGAATATTTTTCACAGACCGTTAAAGAGAGCTTTCCAAAAAGTATAATCTTTAGGCATTAGGTCCAGCCGTTCTTGAGATATCTGAGTTTAAAGTTGGACAACATAGTTTCTCGACTTTTCACCTTTAGACCCAAATATCTCGAAAACGGTTGGATTTGTGTGATAAAACCACTTAATATTTTTCAAAGATCGTTAAAAGAGCTTTCCAAAAAGTATAATATTTGGATATTTCATCCAGTCGTTCTTGAGATATCTGAGTTTAAAGTTGATCAACATAGTTCCTCGATTTTTCAGCTTTAGACCCAAATATCTCAAAAACCGCTGGATTTAGGTGATAGAACCACTTAATATTTTTAAAAGAGATTTAAAAGAGCTTTCCAAAAAGTATAATATTTGGACATTCGGTCCAGCCGTTCTTGAGATATCTAGGTTTAAAGGTGGACAACTTAGTTCCTCGATTTTTCATCTTTAGATCCAAATATCTCAAAAACCGCTGGATTTAGGTGATAGAACCACTTAATATTTTTAAAAGAGATTTAAAAGAGCTTTCCAAAAAGTATAATCTTTTAGGCATTGGTCCAGCGTTTCTTGAGATATCTAGGTTTAAAGTTGGACAACATAGTTTCTCGACTTTTCACCTTTAGACTCAAATATCTTGAAAACGCTGGATTTGTGATAGAACCACTTATATTTTTCAAAGACGTTAAAAGAGCTTTCCAAAAAGTATAATATTTGGATATTTCATCCAGTCGTTCCTGAGATATCTGAGTTTAAAGTTGATCAACATAGTTTCTCGACTTTTCACCTTTAGACTCAAATATCTCGAAAACCACTGATTTAGGTGATGGAACCACTTAATATTTTGAAAGATCGTTAAAAGAGCTTTCCAAAAAGTATAATCTTTAGACATTAGGTCAGCCGTTCTTGAGATATCTGAGTTTAAAGTTGGGCAACATAGTTTCTCGACTTTTCACCTTTAGACTCAATATCTCGAAAACCGCTGGATTAGGAGATAAACCACTTAATATTTTTGAAAGATCGTTAAAAGAGACTTTCCAAAAGTATAATCTTTAGACATTAGGTCCAGCCGTTCTTGAGATATCGAGTTTAAAGTTGGGCAACATAGTTTCTCGACTTTTCACCTTTAGACTCAAATATCTTGAAAACGACTGGATTTAGGTGATAAAACCACGTATATTTTTGAAAGATCGTTAAAGAGCCTTCCAAAAAGTATAATCTTTGGAATTCGGTCCAGCGGTTCTTGAGTTATGTTAGGTTTGAAGTTGACTGTAAATTTCGTTTTTAGATGATTTCATGGTGAAAAATATTGAGCCATGGAATTCGTTCGGGTGACGTTCAGTTTGGTCCGGATGTTCGGCGGAAGCGGCTGCGAATCTGCGGCGGAATCGGCGAGAGATACTCGGGCCGTTGGGGTATCCTTTCCGTCCAGCCTCCGCCAAACTGAGGTCATCCTGATCCGAGTAAGCCAACCGCCTCCACCACCTCCTCCTCCGCCGCCACTCGCAGCCGGGTCCTCAAGTCGCTCGCCGCCCAAAAGTCGAGAGAAGCACGCCTCCGCCGTATCCTAAAGAGGAAAGGTCGAAGTCAAAGAAGAGAAAAAGGAAGAAGAATTGACCTCTCGTGCGAAGAAAGACAATATCTGATAAATCCGCTTACGGAGTTTGGAGCCGATGAGCTACCGATTCTGAAGAAGAAGAAAAAACGGAAAATCTGTGCCAGCGGAGTTTTTCGCCAAGTCCGACAAATAGAGGATCTCTCAAGAAGAAAAGGCTGCGGAAATCAAATTGAGACTCAAAGTCGACACATGCGGTGCCTTTCCATGTTGCGGTACACGCGACAGAAACCGCAGAACCGCGTGTTCCTCCGCTCCATATTTCGCTGAGAGGTCGAACGAATGCGGCGGTCGTTCGCCGCAAACGGGAAAACACACGAAAAAGAAGATCGATCATCGTACTCCGCCTATTGCGAATCTACCCGTCCGAAGCGGAAGTTGCCTCCATACCTCCTCCGTACCGGAAGTCACACGCGATGAAAAGAAGCGGAAAAAGGAAGCCACGCGAAAACGATCGACCCTTGCGACCCAGCTTGAAGACAAACGTCGCAAATGATCTCCGCTGCCGCTTCATTTCGCCGCCGTCGCCAAACCGCAAAACGATCAAACCTCTCTCTGAGAAACGCCCGAAAACCAGAATCACGGAAAACATCAGGATACGACATCCCGTTCCCAAGTGTTTTCCAATCATCAGTAAGTCGAATAACATTATTTTCATTTTTATTTCGTTATTTACAAGTAACGGTACGTAAGGAATCCAGAATAATAGAGTCGCCCGAAGCGGAGAAACAGATGGACGCCGCCGTATCGGCGAAGCAGTCGACGCCGAGCGAAAAATGACCAGCGACGGAGCCAGGCGACGATCTCGGCATCGAAAGTATGGACGCGCTTTCGGAAAAGTCCAGACCTCCGGGCCCCACGCCAACCGCGGTGACTCGCCCAACAGGTTTGTCAGTAGAAAGGTAATCATAAATAAACTCAATTATAACGTAAATGTGTTAAAAAATCATAGTTTATTAGGAGGGACATGAAGAAAAGCTTCAAGACAGTGTTGCCAGTTGAGCTTCTTGTCGCCTGAATTGGCAACACTGCCTGAAAGGAGGGTTGTCTGATTGTGGAAGACAAGAATTGGGCTATTTGGGAGGGTGGGTTGCCCAAACTTGGAACATTGCCTGAAAGGAGGGTTGTCCAATAATTTGTTGGAAATTGGGCTGCCCAAACTGGCAAAATGTCCTGAAAGGAGGGTTGTCCGATAGTGCAATTCGTTAAAAATTATGCTACTTGTGAGGGGGTTGCCCAAACTGGAAACATTGCTTGAAAGGAGGGTAGTCCAATAATTTGTTGAAAATTGGGCTGCCCAAAACTAGGAAAATTTCCTGGAAGGAGGGTTGTCCGACTGTCCAATCGGTGAAAATTTGGGCTAAATTGGAGGGGGGATTGCCCAAACTGGCAAAATTTCCTGAAAAGAGGGTTTTCCGATTGTGCAATTGATTAAAAGTTGGGCTAAATTGGGGGGTTGGGTGCACATACTGTTAATATTGTTTGCAAGGAGGGTAGTCCAATAATTTGATTAAAATTAGGCCGCCCAAACTGGCAATACCGCTGATAGGAGGTTGGTACAATAATGTGTGCAGATTGGGCCTGCCAAAACTAGCACTCAAATTTTTGCAGGAGGGTGTCCGACTGTGAAAATGTGGGCTAAATTGCGGGGATTGCCCCAAACTGGCACATTGCCTGAAAGAATGTGCATTTGCTCAAAATTGGGATACTTGGGTAGAGTTGTCCAAACTGTCAACAATTCTTTGAATAAGCTGGTCGTCAATAATTGCGAAAATTAGGACTGCCCACTGGCAAACAAATGTCCTGGAAGGAGGGTCATCTGATGTGGAGTTGGTTAAAAAATTGGGCTACATTTGAGATTTTCTCAAAGTGGCATATTGCTCGAAGGAGGGTTGCCCGATTTTCATTTGAAAATTGGGTTACTGTGCGCTAGATAGTGCTTAAACCAAGTGAGGGTAGGGGCCCAAACTGCTTATTGCCTGCGAATGGAGTGTGGCCGATTTTCATTAAAAATAGTTTAGGTTTGAGGGCAATAGTTGTTTAAACTAAGGAATGTCCAAACTGGCTAATGCCTGAAAGGAGGGTTGCCCAAATTTTATTAAAATTGTTTATTGTGGGGGTTAATTATGTTGCCTAAAGTGGTCCAAACTGGCTTATCGGAAAGAGGGTTGCCTGATCTTAATATAAATTGGTAAGGGGGTCCAAATGGTTAGTTTCCTGGAAGGAGGATTGCGATTTTCATTAAAATAGGTTTAATGTTGATACTCGTTTCCTTAAACCAAGGAGGGTGGGGTCCAAACTGGCTTATTGCCGGAAAGGAGTGTGCCCGATCTTAACTTAAAATTGGTTTATTGTAAGGGGGTCCAAACTGGTATATTTCTGAAAGGAAGGACTGCCAGATTTTCACTAAAATAGGTTATGTGTAATCGTTGCCTTAAACCAAGGAGGGGTCGTCCAAACTGGCTTATGCCTGAAAAAAAGGTTGCCCGATCTTATATATGTTTGGTTATTGTGAAATTATGTTGCCTAAAGTGTGTCCAAACTGTAAATTTTCTGAAAGAGGACTGTCGATTTCACTAAAATAGGTTTATGTGTAATAGTCCTTAAACCAAGGAGGTGGGGTCCAAACTGGCTTATTGCCTGAAAGGAGGTTGCCGATCTTCTATAAATTGGTTTATGTTGTAGTGGGGCCCAAAACTGGTTAATTTCTGAAAGGAGGACTGCCGATTTTACTTAAATAGGGTTTAATGTAATCGTTCCTTAAACCAAGGAGGGTGGGCGTCCAAACTGCTTATTGCGGAAAGGAGGGTTGCCCGATCTTAATTATAAATTGGTTATTGTAAGGGGCGTCCAACTGGTTTATTCCTGAAAGGACGGACTGCCAGATTTTACTAAAATAGGTAACCTGTGTAAATCGTTTCCTTTAAACCAAGGGGTGGCGTCCAAACTGGCTATTGCCGCCGAAAGGAGGGTTGCCGATCTTAACTATAAATTGGTTAGTGTAGGGGGTCCAAAATCTGGTTATTCCTGAAAGGAGGACTGCCAGATTTCACTAAAATAGGTAATGTGTGTGCGGGCCGGTAATCGTTTCTTAAACCAAGGAGGGTCGGGGTCCAAACTGCGCTTATGCCGGACAAGGAGGGTTGCCGATCTTAACTATTAATTGGTTATTGTAAGTGTTCCAAACTTGTTTATTTCCTGAAAGGAGGACTGCCAGATTTTCACTAAAATAGGTCTTTAATGTGGTGTAATCGTTTCTTATACCAAGCGAGGGTGGGGGTCCAAACTGGCTTATTGCGGAAATGGAGGGGTGCCCGATCTAACTATAAATTGGTTTATTGTAAGGGGGGTCCAACTGGTTTATTCCTGAAAGGAGACTGCCAGATTTTCACTAAAATAGGTTTAATGTGTGTGTAATCGTTTCCTTAACCAAGGAGGGTGGGGTCCAAACTGGCTTATTGCCTGAAAAAAAGGTTGCCCGATGTTTTATATGTTTGTTATTGTGATTATGTTGCCTAAAGTGTCAAACTGGTTAATTTTCTGAAAGGAGGACTGTCCGATTTTCACTAAATAGGTTTAATGTGTGTGTAATCGTTCCTAAACCAAGGAGGGTGGGGTCCAACTGGCTTATTGCCTGAAAGGAGGGTTGCACGATGTTATATATGATTGGTTATTGTAAATTATGTTGCTTAAAGTGTCCAAACTGGCTATTGCCGGAAAGGAGGGTTGCCGAATCTTAACTATAAATTCGTTTATTGTAAGGGGGGTCCAAACTGGTTATTTCCTGAAGGAGACTGCCCGATTTTCACTAAAATTGGTTAAACCAAGGAGGGTGGGGTCCAAACTGCTTATTGCCGAAAGGAGGGTTGCCCAATTTCCATAAAAATTTGGTTTACTCTGTTGGGGTGGGTCGCAAACTGGTAATTCCTTGAAATTAGGGTTGCCCAATTTCCATTCTAAATTGATTTACTGGTGGTGGGGGGGGGGGTTCTAAGCAATTTTGTCTAAAAGTAGGTTGTGCTGTTAAAAATTGGGCTACTTGTGAAGGGGGGGGTCCAAATTATCAAGTGGAATTATTCGAAAATTGGGCTACTTAGGAGGGGGAGGGTCCAATCCAGCAGCATTTTCTGAAGGAAGGGTGGTCCGATTGTGCAATTTCGGAAAATCGGGCTACTCCATAAGTCTCTAAATAGGTCCAGCGGTTCTTGAGATATTTTGGTTTAAATTTTTGTTATATTTTTAATAGAAAAGACGAGAAAAAGGAGGAGAAAATTGACAAAGAAGAAGAAGATCAGGATGTTGATCCTGTACCGATTCGTCTAACTCCGGCACTTTATACGTATTCGAATCCTGAGAAGCAAAGGGAAAGTCCGACGCCACCGACACCTCCGGCGCCATCTGAGCCGACACCGACGCGGACACGTTCGGAGAACCCGACCGGGAAATCGCTTTTAGAGCAACTTCTCATCGAAATCCCGGCGGAATCCGAACGCGTACTTCATCCGGAGTATACGAAAACACAGGTAAACCAAAAAACCGCATTTTATGCCCCACTCAATTTTCTTCCCAGATAAGCACTCGTAGCCAGAACCGGTTGGAACTCCGAACTCCCCTCCGTCCGCCGAAAGAAGCCGTGAAGCGTCTGAAAGTTCGACGAGCCTCGCACGACGACGCACCAACCACTCGGTAACACGCGACAAAAGTGTCGCCGACCTAAAGTCTTCTTTTTAGTCGAAAAGAAATGTTCCGAAACGCGACAGAACTCATCAGCAATACATGGGCGTAAACGACCAGCCTCAACTCGATCAAAAAGCGAGCCAAAACAAGGTAATCGCTGATCATTCTTTCGACTCAAATATCTCGAAAACCACTGGAGTTAGGTGATGGAAACACTGAATATTTGAAAGATCGTTTAAAGAGCTTCCAAAAAGTATAATATCTTTCAGCATTGGTCAAGCCGTTTGGAGATCTCTGAGTTTAAAGTTGGACACCGTAGTTTCTCAACTTTGCTACCTTTAGACTCGAATATCTTATACGCGCTGGATTCAGGTGATTAAAACACACTTAATATTTTGAAGATCGTTAAAAGAGCTTTCCAAAAAGTATAGATCTTTTGGAATTCGGTCCAGCGGTTCTGAGTTATTAGGTTTGAAGTTGGACAAACATAATTTTTCAGCTTCAGACTCAAATATCTTGAAAACCGCTAGATCACGCGGTGACAAACACCACTAATATTTTAAAAGGCTTATAATGCGTCTCTTCCAAAAAGTATAATCTTTAGCCATTTGGTCAGCCGTTTTTGAGATATCTGAGTTTAAAGTTGGAGACACCGATAGTTTCTCAACTTTCACCTTTAGACTCAAATATCTTAAAACCGCTACATTTAGGTGATACAAACCCCGTACTCCTTTTGGAAAGGGCTTCTAAAAACAAGCTTTCCAAAAAGTATCAATCTTTAGACATCCGGTACAGCCGTTCTTGAGATATCGTGGGTTTGAAGTTGGACAACATAATTTTTCCGTTCAGACTCAAAATCTTGAACCGCTAGATAAGGTGACAAAACCACTTAATATTTTAAACGGGCTATAATGAGCGTTCCAAAAAGTATAATCTTTAGACATTTGGTCCAGCCGTTTTGAGATATCTGAGTTTAAAGTTGGACACCGTAGTGTCTCAACTTTCTCACCTTTAGACTCGAGTATCTGATACCCTCGCGGGATTCAGGTGATAAAACACTAATATGTGTCGAAAGATCGTAAAAGAGTTTTCCAAAAAGTATCAATCTTTGAAATCGGTCAGCGGTTCGTGAGTCTATTTAGGTTTGGAGTTGGACAACATGTAATTTTTCAGCTTCAGACTCAAATAGCTTGATAAAACCCCTACCGATATAGGTGACAAAACCACTTTCAGCGTGTAAAAGGGCTTATAATGAGCTTTCCAAAAAGTAATAATCTTTCAGACTATTTGTCTGCAGCCGTTCTGAGATATATCTGAGTGTAAAGTGGACAACCTAGTTTCTGACTTCACCTTTTAGACTCAAATATCTTAAAAACCGCTACAGTAGTGATAAACTTATATCTGTTTTGAAAGGGCTCTTTAAACAAAAGCTTCCAAAAAGTACGATCTTTAGACATCCGGTCCAGCCCGTCTCGTTGCGCGATAGCTGTGTTTGAATGTTAGGACCATGTAGTCCTCTCGACTCATTCGGCTTTAGACTCAAATATCTTGAAAACCGCTGGATTTAGGTGACACAACTACTTATATTTTTAAGATCGTTTAAAAAGCTTTCCAAAGTATAATGTGTAGATATTCGTCCAGCGGTTGTCCTGAGTATATTTGAGTTTTAACGTTGGACAAACATAGTCTCAACTTTCACATTTAGACTCAAATATCTTGAAAACCGCCTCCAGTTAGGTGATAAACTACCTTAATCTTTTCAGACCGTTAAAAGAGCTTTCCAAAACGTATAATCATTTAGTCATTGCTTCAGCCGTTCTGAGATATCTGTGTTTGAGTTGCACAACGTTTTTTAATGCGAAATAAATCAGTCGTCTTACCAACTATACTTTTTGTGTCGGTGGCGACCAAGTGAGGAGGAAGAAGAAAAAGGACGGAAGAGACACTGAAAAATCTCAACCGCGGCGACCAGGATGAAGCAAAGTTGGTTTTTCCTTTATCCATTTCCTAAATTTTCTCTAGTTAAATTTTTATTTTTATTTTATTTTCTTTATATTTTTTCTCGTCTCATCTCTCTCCGCGATGTCGTTTTACTCGAAAAATTAGACAGCGCCGGCGAGGAAGGCGACGACGCTCGACACGTCAAGAAGTCGAAACGGACGACGACAGACCACTGACGACGCCGCGCACCAGAAGAAAACAGCCGGCTAAATATTTCAAAAAAGACAGCTGTTGACACAATTCATTAAGTGAAAACATCTCCTACGTTCTACCATTCACCATTGTGGGCAAACTAGCTGTCTGATTTCCCTGCAAGGGTGCCAACCCTCCCAAAAAACATCATTTGCATTTAAACCAGACCTTTATTTTTCCGCTTGCTTCTAGCAGAGACCCGACGGAGACGAAAGGGAGGCGAAGGGCTTCCAAAGAGAGTCTTCAAAGTGAAAACCAGGTTGGCCAAACCCGAGCGACAACACACACCAGTGCTTTATCATTTTCTTTTCCTCCACACTCTATATGTTCAAAATCGTTTTTTTCAATATTGTTTGCTGTTATTTTTTACATCCTTTTTGTATGTAAATATATAAAAAATATAAATAAGAAGTAATAGATTATATATATAGATTTTTACACAAAATTGCTTATTTTTATATATCCTTATTTAGATCCATCCCTCGTATTTATTTATATTTAATAGAGGGTCGGGTGCTAATCGGGACTTTTGCCGTTGGCATACTGTATAGGTGTACAAAGAGCATAAAAGTTTTTCTGTTTTATAATCGTACCTTATTTCTTCCTTTAGAACCACGTGTTGATGATGAGGGCCCTGTTTGGACTGTTCGGACATCTCGAATGGTGTGAGCCTCTAAACTGGGTTGGACCGCTTCTAGCCGGTTTGGACCCCTCTATAGCTGGTTTTGGACCTGTCTAGCGGGTTGGGCCGGCCTGTCTAGCTGTTTGGTCCCTATCTAGGCTGCGTTTGGCCCGTATCTAGCTGGTTTTCAGGCCCTGTCTAGCTGTTTTGGCCCTGTCATAGCTGGTTTGGGCCCTACCATATCTAGCTGTTCTGCGGCCTGTCTAGCTGGTTTCGGCCCTATCTAGCTGGTTTGGTCCCTGTCTCAGCTGGTTTGGCCCTATCTAGCTGGTTTTGGCCCGTGTCTAGCTGGTTTGGGCCCCTATCTAGCGTGGTTTTGCCCTATCTAGCTCGTTTGGCCTGTCTAGCTGGTTTGGTCCCCTGTCTAGCTGGTTTTGGCCCCTGTGCTAGCTGGTTTTAGTTTCGTGCCCCTGTCTAGCTGGTTTTTGGCCTACATAGCTAGCTGGTGTTTCGGCCCTGTCTAGCGGGTCTTGCCCTATCTAAGCTGGTTTTGTCCCTGTCTAGCATGGTTTGGCTATCTCAGCTGGTTTTGCCCCTGTCTAGCTGGTATTGGGCCCCTCTAGCTAGCTGGTTTGGCCCTATCTAGCTGGTTTTGGCCATCGCTGTCTAGCTGTTGGTCCGCCTGTCTAGCTGGTTTTGTGGCCCTGTATACCTGGTTTGGGGCCCCTATCTGAGCTGGTTGGCCCCTGTCTAGCTGGTTGTCGGGCCCCTACATCTAGCTGGTTTGGCCCTATCTAGCGCTGTTTTGCGTCCCCTGTCTAGCTGGTTTTGGCCCTATCTAGTGTTGGCCCTGCTCTAGCTGGTTGGGCCCCTCTGTCTAGCTGGTTTTGGCCCCTCTGTCTGAGCTGTTTGGGCCCCTGTATAGCTGGTTGGCGTTATGGATCCCCTGATCTAGCGGGTCTTGGCCCACTGTCTAGCGGTTGGGGCCCTTCTGTCTAGCTGGTTTTGCCCTGTCTCAGCTGGTGTCGGGCCCACTGCGTCTGTAGCGGGTTTGGCCCTGTCTAGCTGGTTTGGCGCTGTCTAGCTAGGTTTGAGGACCTGTCTAGCTGGGTATGGCCCTGTCTCGCTGGTTTGGCCCTGATCTAGCTGGTTTTCGGCCCCTGTCTAGCCTGTGTTTGGGCCCTGATATCTAGCTGGTTTTGGCCACCTGTCTAGCTGGTTTTTGGGCCCCTATCTAGCTGGTTCTTGGCCCCTGTCTAGCTGGTTTTGCGGCCTCTGTCTAGCTGGTTCGGGCCACTTCTGTCTAGCTGGTTTGGGCCCTATCTAGCTGGTTTGGCCCCTGTCTAGCTAGTTTTGGCCCATGTCTAGCTGGGGTTTGGGCCTATCTAGCTGGTTCTTTGGCCCTGTCTAGCTGGTTCGGGCCCATCTATGCTGGTTTTTAGGCCCGCCTCCTGTCTTAGCTGTTTTCAGGGCCTATCTAGCTGGTTTGGGCCCTGTCTAGCTGGTTTGGGCCCCTATCTAGCTGGTTGTTGTTAGCCCTGTCTAGCTGGTTTTGCCCTATATCTAGCTGGTTTTGGCCCCTCTGTTCTAGACTGGTTGGCCCTATCTAGCTGGTTTTGGCCCGTGTCTAGCGTGTTTGGGCCCTATTCTAGCGTGGTTTTGGCCCCTGTCTAGCTGGTTGGGCCCATCTATCTAGCTGGTTTTGGCCCCGGTACTAGCTGGTTCCTGGCCCTGTCTAGCTGGTTTTTGGCCCTATCTAGCTGTTTTCGGCCCCTGTCGTAGCTGGTTGTTTGGGCCCTATCTAGCTGGGTTTTGTCGCCCATGTCTATGTCAGCTGTTGGGCCCTATCTAGCTGGTGTTGGTGCCCCTGTCTAGCTGGTTTGGCCCCTATCTAGCTGGTTTTGGCCCCGTCTAGCTGGTTTGTGGCCTATCTAGCTGCGTTTTGGCCCCGCTGTCTAGCTGGTGTTGGGCCCTATCTAGCTGGTTTTGGCCTATACGTCTAGCTGGTTGGCATATCTAGCTGCGTGTTGGGCCCTCTCTGTCCGCAGCTGAGTTTTGGCCCCTATCTAGCTGGTTTGGTTTTGGGCCCTGTCTAGCTGGTTTGGCGCCTATCTAGCTGGTTGGCCCTGTCTAGCTGGTTGGGCCCTCATCCTAGCTGTTGTGGCCCCTGTCTAGCTGGTTTTGGCCCTGTGTCTAGCTGGTTTTGCCCTGTCTAGCTGGTTTGGGCCCCTATCTAGCTGGGTTTGGCCCCTGGTCTAGCTGGTTTTGGCCCCTGTCTAGCTGGTTTGGGCCTATCTAGCTGGTTTGGCCCTGTCTAGCTGGTTTGGGCCCCTATCTAGCTGTTTTGGCCCTGTCTAGCTGGTTTGGCCCCTAGTCTAGCTGTTTTTGGGCCCCTGTCTAGCTGGTTTGGGCCCCTATCTAGTCTGGTTTGGGCCCCTGTCTAGCTGGTTTGGCCCTATCTAGCTGGTTTTGGCCCCTGTCTAGCTGGTTTGGGCCCTATCTAGCTGGTTTTGGCCCTGTCTAGCTGGTTTGGGCCCCTATCTAGCTGGTTTGGCCCCTGTCTAGCTGGTTTTGGCCCCTGTCTAGCTGGTTTTGGCCCCTGTCTAGCTGGTTTGGGCCCCTATCTAGCTGGTTTGGGCCCCTGTCTAGCTGGTTTTGGCCCTGTCTAGCTGGTTTTGGCCCTATCTAGCTGGTTTTGGCCCGTCTAGCTGGTTTGGGCCCTATCTAGCTGGTTGGGCCCCTATCTAGCTGGGTTTTGGCCCCTGTCTAGCTGGTTTTGGCCCTATCTAGCTGGTTTGGGTCCCCTATCTAGCTGGTTTTGGGCCCCTATCTAGCTGGTTTGGGCCCCTATCTAGCTGGTTTGGGCCCCTATCTAGCTGGTTTGGGCCCCTATCTAGCTGGTTTTGGCCCATCTAGCTGGTTGGTCCCCTGTCTAGCTGGTTTTGGCCCTATCTAGCTGGTTTGGGCCCCCATCTAGCTGGTTTGGGCCCTTTAGTGGTTGGGCCCCTATCTAGCTGGTTTGGGCCCCTATCTAGCTGGTTTGGGCCCCTATCTAGCTGGTTTGGGCCCCTATCTAGCTGGTTTGGGCCCACTATCTAGCGTTGGGCCCCTATCTGCTGGTTTGGGCCCTATATAGGTTGGACCCATTGAGGAACTGGTTTGTACCGTTTTTTGGCTAGTTTTGGGCTCTTATGCTGTGTGGACCCGTTTTCAAAAATTGGGACCCGTAAAGGTGGTTTGTCCTATTAAGGATTGGATTGGACCATTTGGGCGATATATCGCTAATCGGGCTACTTTATGAGGCCCAATCTGGCAACCTGTTTTCTGACAAAGTGGGCTCTGCACAGTGATGCCAGTTTGGGCGATTAATCGCAAATTGGGCTACTTATTTAAGGCCCAATCGCGACCCTGTTATCTGACAAATTTGGCTCTGCACAGTGTTGCCAGTTTGGACGATAAATCGCAAATTGGGCTATTCTTATTTTAAGGCTCAATTGGCAAACCTGGTTTGGACCTTTTTTTATTTACTAGTTTGGGCCAATTATATGCTGTGGGACCCATTTTCATAAATTGGGACCGCGTAAAGCTAGTTTGGACCCATTTTAACTAGTTTGGCTCTTTTATGCTGTGGGTACCCTTAAAGCTAGTTTGGGCCCATTAGGATTGGTTTGGACCCTTTTTTAGCCAGTTGGGCTCTTTCATGCAGTGTGGAACCCCACTTAATGCATTGGGACTCCGTAAAGCTAGTTTGGTACCAATCGAGGAACTGGTTTGGACCCGTTTTAGCTATTGTGGACCCAATTAGAAATTTTTAGACCCTTTTTAGCTCGTTGGTCCCATTTAGGAACTGGTTTGGACCTTTCTATAGCTAGTTGGGCTCTTTTTATGCAGTGAGGGACCCACTTCCACAAATTGGGACCTCTAAAACTAGTTTCGACCCATTTTTAGCTAGTTTGGACCCAAATTAAGAATTTTGAGACCCTTTTTTTAGGTAGTTCGGTCCTCGTACAGCTAGTTTGCGACCATTTTTTAGCCAGTTTGGGCTCTTTTCATGCAGTGTGGACCCACTTTATTGCATTGGGGCCCCGTAAAGCTAGTTTGGTCCCATTGAGGAACTGGTTTGGACCCATTTTACCCAATAGAAATGGGTTTTGACCCTTTTTTTAGCAAGTTTGGACGATTTTAGGAACAGTTTTGGACCCTTTTTGATAGTTTGGGCTCTTTCTGCGCAGTGTGGACCCACTTTCACAAAATTGGAACCCCGCAAGCCAGTTTGGACAAATTAGAAACAGGTTTGGACCATTTTTAGCTATTTCGACCAAATTAGAAATGGGTTCGGACCCTTTTTAGCTAGTGGGACCAATTAGGATTTTTTAAAACCTTTTTTAGCTAGTTTGGCCCCGTAAAGCGAGTTGGGTCCTATTAAGAAACGGGTTTGGACCTTTTTGAGCTAGTTGGGCTCTTTTATGCAGTGAGGACCACTTCCACAAAATTGGGACCCTCTAAAACTAGTTTCGACCCATTTTTAGCTAGTTTGGACCCAAGTAGGATCTGGTTTGGCGTTTTGACCCAATTAGGAATTTTTTTGAAACCCTTTTAACTTTCTCAAAGAGAAGTTATTGTATACCGTCGGATTCGGTTTTTGGGGAAGGGTCTCAGACCCCCTAGGGTCAAACTGACTTTTGATCTTTGTCGGACATGACTTTGTCTGTGGTGCCGTCCGTCGTCCGTCGCCTTTTTTCTCGGAACACTTCACGGCCACAATTTTCATCCGATTTTCACGAAATTTTCACACAATCTTCCTTCGTGGTTATCTTGAAAGTGACGAGAGCGATTTTTGAAATTCGACAAAATGGCGGAGATATGTCTGTCTTAAAGTTTGCAAAAATGTGCTACGGGCTTTCTACCGTCCGATCTTCACCAAATTTAACCAAATAATCTTCACGTGATCCCGATTAAATTTCATTAACTAATTAGGTAATTAATTATGTAATTAGGTAATTATGACTAATTAACTTAATTTTCCCATTTTCATAAAATTATCACCAAATTCAAGTTATGATTGATTTTTCAAAAATTAATTAATTAATTAATTAACTAACTTCGGTAAATTATATGAGTTTGAGTGAAATATCCCATTGTTCATAAATTATCACCAATTCAAGTATGATTGAGTCAAAAATTAATTACAGTATTCGTCCTGGAGCTTGCCCAGAGACACGACTTTCTCAAAGGTCTACAGATTTCGGGGGATCCATAAATTTCGGGGGAAATGAATCCTTTTTTTTTCTAACATAACTTAAATTTGGTGATAATTTTCTGAAAATGGGACTAATTTCACTCATACACATTATAATTACCTAATTACCTAGTTAATTAATTAATTTTTGAGAATTTTTTTTTCAATCATAACTTGAATTTGGTGATAATTTTATGAAAATGGGAATAATTTCACTCAAACTCAATATAATTACCTAATTAGTTAATCAATTAATTAATTAATTTTGAAAAAAAAATTTTTTTTTCAATCATAACTTGAATTTGGTGATAATTTTATGAAAATGGGAATAATTTCACTCAAACTCAATATAATTACCTAATTAGTTAATTAATTAAATAATTAATTTATGAAAAAAAAATTTTTTTTTCAATCATAACTTGAATTTTATGAAAATGGGAATAATTTCACTCAAACTCAATATAATTACCTATTAGTTAATTATATTAATTAATTTTTGAAAAAAAAATTTTTTTTTCAATCATAACTTGAATTGTATGAAAATGGGAATAATTTCACTCAAACTCAATATAATTACCTAATTAGTTAATTAATTAATTAATTATTTTTGAAAAAAAAATTTTTTTTTCAATCATAACTTGAATTTGGTGATAATTTTATGAAAATGGGAATAATTTCACTCAAACTCAATATAATTACCTAATTATATTAATTAATTAATTTTTGAAAAAAAAATTTTTTTTTCAATCATAACTTGAATTTGGTGATAATTTTATGAAAATGGGAATAATTTCACTCAAACTCAATATAATTACCTAATTAATTAATTAATTAATTAATTTTTGAAAAAAAAATTTTTTTTTCAATCATAACTTGAATTTGGTGATAATTTTATGAAAATGGGAATAATTTCACTCAAACTCAATATAATTACCTAATTATTAATTAATTAATTAATTTTTGAAAAAAAAATTTTTTTTTCAATCATAACTTGAATTTGGTGATAATTTTATGAAAATGGGAATAATTTCACTCAAACTCAATATAATTACCTAATTAGTTAATTAATTAATTAATTTTTGAAAAAAAATTTTTTTTTCAATCATAACTTGAATTTGGTGATAATTTTATGAAAATGGGAATAATTTCACTCAAACTCAATATAATTACCTAATTAGTTAATTAATTAATTTTTGAAAAAAAAATTTTTTTTTCAATCATAACTTGAATTTGGTGATAATTTTATGAAAATGGGAATAATTTCACTCAAACTCAATATAATTACCTAATTAGTTAATTAATTAATTAATTTTTGAAAAAAAATTTTTTTTTCAATCATAACTTGAATTTGGTGATAATTTTATGAAAATGGGAATAATTTCACTCAAACTCAATATAATTACCTAATTAGTTAATTAATTAATTAATTTTTGAAAAAAAAATTTTTTTTTCAATCATAACTTGAATTTGGTGATAATTTTAGAAAATGGGAATAATTTCACTCAAACTCAATATAATTACCTAATTAATTAATTAATTAATTTTTGAAAAAAAAATTTTTTTTTCAATCATAACTTGAATTTGGTGATAATTTTATGAAAATGGGAATAATTTCACTCAAACTCAATATAATTACCTAATTAGTTAATTAATTAATTAATTTTTGAAAAAAAATTTTTTTTTCAATCATAACTTGAATTTGGTGATAATTTTATGAAAATGGGAATAATTTCACTCAAACTCAATATAATTACCTAATTAGTTATTAATTAATTAATTTTTGATTTTTTTTTCAATCATAACTTGAATTTGGTGATAATTTTATGAAAATGGGAATAATTTCACTCAAACTCAATATAATTACCTAATTAATTAATTAATTAATTTTTGAAAAAAAAATTTTTTTTTCAATCATAACTTGAATTTGGTGATAATTTTATGAAAATGGGAATAATTTCACTCAAACTCAATATAATTACCTAATTAGTTAATTAATTAATTAATTAATTTTTGAAAAAAAAATTTTTTTTTCAATCATAACTTGAATTTGGTGATAATTTTATGAAAATGGGAATAATTTCACTCAAACTCAATATAATTACCTAATTAGTTAATTAATTAATTAATTAATTTTTGAAAAAAAATTTTTTTTTCAATCATAACTTGAATTTGGTGATAATTTTATGAAAATGGGAAAATTTGGTTAATTGGTCATAATTACCTAATTACATAATTAATTACCTAATTAGTTAATGAAATTTAATCGGGATCACGTGAAGATTATTTGGTTAAAATTTGGTGAAGATCGGACCGGTAGAAAGCCCGTAGCACATTTTTGCAAACTTTAGACAGACATATTTCCGCCATTTTGTCGAATTTCAAAAATCGCTCTCGTCACTTTCAAGATAACCACGAAAGGAAGATTGTGTGAAAATTTCGTGAAAATCGGATGAAAATTGTGGCCGTGAAGTGTTCCGAGAAAAAAAGGCGACGGACGGCCGGACGGCCGGACGGCCGGCACCACAGACAAAGTCATGTCCGGCAAAGATCAAAAGTCAGTTTGACCCTAGGGGGTCTGGAAGACCCTTCCCCAAAAACCCGAATCCGATAAAATCAAGTTATGATTGAAAAAAAATTCAAAAATTAATTAATTAACTAATTAGGTAATTATATTGAGTTTGAGTGAAATTATTCCCATTTTCATAAAATTATCACCAAATTCAAGTTATGATTGAAAAAAAAATTTTTTTTTCAAAAAATTAATTAATTAATTAACTAATTAGGTAATTATATTGAGTTTGAGTGAAATTATTCCCATTTTCATAAAATTACACCAAATTCAAGTTATGATTGATTTTTTTTCAAAAATTAATTAATTAATTAATTAGGTAATTATATTGAGTTTGAGTGAAATTATTCCCATTTTCATAAAATTATCACCAAATTCAAGTTATGATTGAAAAAAAAATTTTTTTTTCAAAAATTATTAATTAACTAATTAGGTAATTATATTGAGTTTGAGTGAAATTATTCCCATTTTCATAAAATTATCACCAAATTCAAGTTATGATTGATTTTTTTTTCAAAAATTAATTATAATTAACTAATTAGGTAATTATATTGAGTTTGAGTGAAATTATTCCCATTTTCATAAAATTATCACCAAATTCAAGTTATGATTGATGTTTTTCAAAATTAATTAATTTTATTAATTAGTAATTAGGTAATATATTGAGTTTGCAGTGAAATTATGCACATTTCATAAAATTATCACCAAATGTCAAGGTATGATTGATCTTCAAAATTAATTAATTAATTAAATGTAACTAATTATGGTAATTATCATGAGGTTGATGTGAAATTATTCCCACATTTTGTCATAATACTATCACCAATTCAAGTTATGGATTGAAAAAAAATCAAACAAATTAATTAATTAATTAATTAACTAATTAGGTAATTATATTGAGTTTGAGTGAAATTATTCCCAAATTTTTCACCAAATTCAAGTATATGATCTAGAAAAAAAATTTTTTTTCCAAAAATTATTAATAATTATATATTAGGTAATTATATGGAGTTTGAGTAAATATTCCTCATTTTCATTTGGTGAAAAATTATCAACAAATTCAAGGGGTATGATTGAAAAAACACTCACATATTATTAATTAACTAATATGGTAAGTATATTGAGTTTGAAGTGAAATTAGTCCCATTTTCATAAATTATCACCAATTCAAGTTATGATGATCAAAAAATTATTAATTAATTAATTACTAATTAGGTAATTATATTGAGTTTGAGTGAAATTATTCCCATTTTCATAAAATTTCACAAATTCAAGTTATGATTGATTTTTTTTCAAATTATTAATTATTAATTAACTAATTAGGTAATTATATGAGTTTGAGTGAAATTATTCCCATTTTCATAAATTATCACAAGTTAAGATTGAAAATTTTTTTTCAAAAATTAATTATTTAATTAATTAATTACCTAATTATATTGAGTTTGAGTGAAATTATTCCCATTTTCATAAAATTATCACCAAATTCAGTATGATTGATTTTTGTTTTCAAAATTAATATAATTAATAACTAATTAGGTATTATTATTGTGTTGAGTGAAATTATTCCCATTTCATAAAATTATCACCAAATTCAAGTTATGATTGATTTTTTTCAAAATTTTAATTAATTAACTAATTAGGTAATTATATTGAGTTTGAGTGAAATTATTCCCATTTTCAAAAATTATCACCAATTCAAGTTATGATTGAAAAAATCAAAAATTAATTTAATTAATAATTAGCTAATTAGGTAATTATATTGAGTTGAGTGAAATTATTCCCATTTTCATAAAAATTATCACCAAATTCAAGTTATGATTGATTCAAAATTAATTATTATTAATTAGGTAATTATATGAGTGTTGAGTGAAATTATGTCCCATTTTCATAAAATTATCACCAAATTCAAGTTATGATTGAAAAAAAATAAATAATTATTAATTAACTAATTAGGTATTATATTGAGTTGAGTGAAATTATTTCCATTTTCATAAAATTATCACCAAATTCCAGTTATGATTGAAACATCTAGTTTTTCAAAATTAATTATTAATTAATTAACTAATTAGGTAAGTTATATTGAGTTTGAGTGAATATTATTCCATTTTCTAAAATTATCACCAAATTCAGTTATGATTGAACATCCTCAAAAATTAATTAATTATTAATTATTCACTCATTAGGTAATTATATTGAGTTTGAGTGAATTATTCTCATTTTCATAAAATTATCACCAATTCAAGTTATGATTGATCAAAAATTAATTATTAAATTAATCTCATCACTAATTAGTAATTATATGAGTTGAGTTGATTATTCCCATTTCATAAAATTATATCACCAAATCAAGTTATGATTGAGATCAAAAATATTAAGTAATTGATTAACTAATTAGGTAATTATATGAGTTTGAGTGAAATTATTCCCATTTTCATAAAATCATCACCAATTCAAGTTAGGATGATTCTCAAAAATTAATTAATTAACTAGGTATTAGGTAATTATAATGTGTATGAGTGAATTAGTCCCACTTTCCGGAAAATTATCACCAAATTTAACGTTATGATATTATTCAAGTATGTTTGAAAAAATGATTCGAAATTTTCATGTTTCAACCGTTTTAATCGATGAATATCATTAAAACAAAAAAATTATTTAAATTTATTTCAACGACAAAACATAATGTACAACATAAATATTACAATATACAATCACTATTAATTTTTTTTAGTTTCTCGACTTATTGGATGATTAGAAAATAAGATTTAAACGGGCGCTTTGTAGACGAGCTGGAACAGTGGCCGCAGGCGCATCGCTTTGGCTGTCCCTGGTGGAGCCACATCCAGTTGACGGTCGTCGCGTCTTCCTCGCAGATGCAGCCGAGGATGCGAGAGTCGAATGCCGAAGGAACTTGATTCGGGCAATCTTTGGTGCCCGGGCCCCTCTTCAGAACTCTCATATCGAACGGGTTCTGAAAAACGAAAAAACTTCAATCGGAACTTTAAAGATTCAAAGTTCTTACGTCGTTTCCAGCCATTTTAGCGAGAAGTTCCCTTTTCTCGAGACCAGTCGCGTGATCGATGGGGTCCGGCATACCTTAAAAGAACAATTTATAAATTATACAAAATAAAAGAACTTACTTGATAGTTTAGTTGCGGATAAATACAAGTTTCGTTTTGAAATAGAAAATACGGCGCGGAGAGCCATTTTGGAGGAGAAACCGAAAAATAAATCTCCAGGAAAGTTCACAAAATAAGTGAAAATCCCCTTCTCGGAGAACTTTAGGGTGGTAGAGGGGGACTACGGTGATCGAAAGTATCAGATCTTTAAGGATCAGCTCCATTGTTGTGATCAGTCCAAAAGAAAAATTACCTCAAAATTTCCCTTTTCTATAGTATTTTTTCCCGAAAAAGTGAGAAAGATAAGGTAAAAATGGAATAAAAATACCTGAAATTTCGGTTTTTTAAAAAAGTTGGTTAAAAATAAGCATTTTGGCTTGCATGAATGGCAAATTAAACTAAAAATAAAAATAAAATTTCCCTTTTACACTTGCGAGAGAAAAAAATTTTCCCGCCGGAGTGGTTTGTACCCCTCTAGACTAGTTTTAGGCCCCTCTAGAATGGTTTGGGCCCCTTATACTGGTTTTGGGCCCCTCTGGACTGGTTTTGGGCCCCCCTAGTCTGGTACGGACCCCTCTAGACTGGTTTTGGACCCCTCTAGAGTAGTTTCGGACCCCTCTACAGTAATTTTGGGCCCCTCTAGACTAGATTTTGACCCCTATAGACTCGTTTTGGACCCCTCTAGATGTTTGGACCCTCTAGACTAGTTTTGGACCCCTCTAGACTAGTTTTGGACCCCTCTAGACTAGTTTGGACCTCTAGACTAGGTTTTGGACCCCTCTAGACTGTTTTGGACCCCTCTAGACTAGTTTTGGACCCCTCTAGACTGGTTTTGGACCCTCTAGGTTTTGACCCTCTAGACGTTTTGGACCCTCTAGAGTAGTTTTGGACCCCTCTAGAGTAGTTTTGGACCCCTCTAGACTAGTTTTTGACCCCTCTAGTATGGTTTGGCCCTTCTAGACTAGTTTTGGACCCCTCTAGACTGGTTTGGGACCCCTCTAGACTGGTTTGAACCCCTCTAGAGTAGTTTTGGACCCCTCTAGACTAGTTTTGGACCCCTCTAGACTAGTTTTGGACCCCTCTAGACTAGTTTTGGACCCCTCTAGACTGGTTTGGACCCCTCTAGAGTAGTTTTGGACCCCTCTAGAGTAGTTTTGGACCCCTCTAGATTAGTTTTGGACCCCTCTAGATGGTTTGGACCCTCTAGAGTAGTTTTGGACCCTCTAGATGGTTTGGACCCCTCTAGACTGTGTTTGCCCCTCTAGAGTTTTCCTCTAGGCTAGTTTGGACCCCTCTAGAGTAGTTTTGGACCCCTCTAGACTAGTTTTGGACCCTCTAGACTAGTTTTGGACCCCTCTAGACTGTTTTGGCCCCTCTAGACTAGTTTGGACCCCTCTAGACTAGTTTTGGACCCCTCTAGACTAGTTTGGGACCCTCTAGACTGGTTTTGGCCCCTCTAGACTGGTTTTGGACCCTCTAGACTGGTTTGGACCGCTCTAGACTGGTTTTGACCCCTCTAGACTAGTTTTAGACCCCTCTAGAGTAGTTTTGGACCTCTCTAAAGTAGTTTTGGACCCCTCTAGACCTAGTTTGGACCCTTCTAGTAGTTTTGGACCCCTCTAGACTGGTTTTGGACCCCTCTAGACTGGTTTGGACCCCTCTAGACCTAGTTTGGACCCCTCTAGACTAGTTTTGGACCCCTCTA
>JAGWEN010000667.1:0-63996 GCA_018703685.1 Orius laevigatus
TTTACTTCCATTGTTCTCTTTTTATGATGGATGGTTCTAATCACCAGAGCGAGCGTGTTAAGGTGGATTCTCGATTCATATACAAGTAAAAAAATAATAAAAAATACCCTCCTTGGAAAACAACGCCATCATTTCCTCTCTATGAATCGTTTTCTCAAATGTAAAAAAGTAATTAGTGAAATTACCTTTATTTAAAACATTTTTTTTATGAACTCCTTTTAAATACATGATATTCCCAATCCAAATATCGAAGTTTACATGTTAAACTGAAATTCACATAATATGCAAGATAAAGCTATCATTGGATTTGTAACATATTCCTGGAAGTATTATTTAATTTAATCGTAGAACTGGATATTTTAATTAACAATATTTCGTTTTTTTGTGTGCATGTTTAAATATTTTGATTAAAAACACCTAATAGGATTTGTTTTATTTCAGGTCATAACCGAGGAGGAGGTTTTCAAACATGCTGCAATGGTGTAAGTACAAAAATTGTATAAATTTATATATTCCTTGTTCTGATTGGTCGCCATCTACGATTGATAAATATTCCAAAAGGGCCTTTGATATTAGTGAGGTATCATTGGGTGAACCTTACCGCATAGTCACCTGATTCCCGTGGAAATTAAAATTAAATTAGTCGACCGAGGTTTGGAATTTTTGAATAGGGGCTTTGAGATATAAGGTTTTCAAATTTGAAGGAAAAGAAGCTAAGTATATTTCATCACAAATAACATTGTACCACCACCAATTAACATAAACATTAAAAAATGTTGGTTTATTCGGTATACAGTAAAATATACGGATTCAAAGCGTTGTCCACTAAATGGACTCATTGCCTCATTCCCCTGAGTCGGAAGATAAAGATTTAAATGTTCAAACGTCTAGAAAACTGAATTTCACTTGACGAAAGATTTGTAAATGCTTTGAATTTTCTAGCAGGAAAGAAAAGATGTTACTTGTATCCCAACATTCTGAATTCTTGATAACCTTAGTATGGCTATGCTTGTCCCAAACTGACCCTAAAACTTTCCCAACTCGTTTTATTCAACAGGCAAGAAAAATTTTGGATTATTCATAATATTGTATCTGTGTTGTTAAAGAAAAAAGAAGAGTTGAAAGAGTTTGGGGAAGGTAGGGGAGGCGATGGGAAAGTGGTGGAACTCATGAAAGGATTTAGAATGCATGGAGAAGATGATGGTAGAGGGAAGGTTAGATGATGTGGGGTAGAGTCGAGGAGGTGATGGAGATATGGGAAGGCTGCTGGGATCAGAGAACCCATTTTATGAGAAAGTTCCAGCATTTACAGAAAAATCATAATTTGTACAGTTGTTTGCCAAATTTTCAGATATTGATCTAGAATTGTATTATGCAATATTAGGAGGGAATTTAATTTTTATGTCTCACTTATCGGGTATAATATGTTTTTATAGGGGCGATAAGCAATCTCAGCTCTTTATAGTCCAAGCTAATTGCCTCTGTGGCTTCGTGCAATAACACTAGTCAACCCCGTACATTTTGTTTTCTTTCGAAATAAGCGAATACGCTTGGAAAACAAATAACGAAAAAATAAAATGCCATCAGAAGAACAAACGAATTCCGTTAAATGTTCCATACAAAGCTTTTGGGATTGTTTTTTATTTATTTTAGGCGTTAAAACTCAAAACTGCTAAATGTTTAAGATTTAACAATCGAGGTGAGTAAGACTTTATGATAAATGTCTTGTACCAGTGGAATAATGAACGGGCCACTCTTGAACCAAGTTTACTGATAATATACTGCGAGCTAAAAAGTTTATCCTCCGTATTTTCCCTGTCGTCAAGAGCCTTGCATAAAACAAAAAACAAACATTTATATAATGATAAGTTCACTTTGCATTGAGATTCAGGGAATCGAGATTCTCGGCCATCATTAAAAAATGAGCCAACCTTGTCGAGACTTCTTTTCTAAAACGTCGCCTACGAGAATTCCCTTATTACAGCTTTAAAGTATGGTCCTGGAGCTTGCCCAGAGACACGAACTTTCTCAAAGGTCTACAGATTTCGGGGGGAGTCCATAAATTTCGGGGAAATGAATCCTTTTTTTTCTAACATAACTTGAATTTGGTGATAATTTTATGAAAATGGGACTAATTTCACTCAAACACATTATAATTACCTAATATAGTTAATTAATTAATTTTTGAGAATTTTTTTTTCAATCATAACTTGAATTTGGGTGATAATTTTATGAAAAATGGGACTAATTTCACTCAAACTCAATATAATTACATAATTAGTTAATTAATTAATTAATTAATTTTTGAAAAAAAAAATTTTTTTTCAATCATAACTTGAATTTGGTGATAATTTTATGAAAATGGGAATAATTTCACTCAAACTCAATATAATTACCTAAATTAGTTAATTAATTAATTAATTAATTTTTGATTTTCAATCATAACTTGAATTTGGCGATAATTTTATGAAAATGGGAAAATTAAGTTAATTAGTCATAATTTACTAATTACATAATTAATTAAATGTGTAATTAGTTAATGAAATTTAATCGGGATCACGTGAAGATTATTTGGTTAAAATTTGGTGAAGATCGGACCGGTAGAAAGCCCGTAGCACATTTTTGCAAACTTTAGACAGACATATCTCCGCCATTTTGTCGAATTTCAAAAATCGCTCTCGTCACTTTCAAGATAACCACGAAAGGAAGATTGTGTGAAAATTTCGTGAAAATCGGATGAAAATTGTGGCCGTGAAGTGTTCCGGAAAAAAAGGCGACAGACGGACGGACGGACGGACGGCCGGACGGCCGGCACCACAGACAAAGTCATGTCCGACAAAGATCAAAAGTCAGTTTGACCCTAGGGGGTCTGGAAGACCCTTCCCCAAAAACCCGAATCCGACGGTAATACAATAACTTCTCTTTGAGAAAGTTAAAATATTTTTTCAAAATTGCCTCCTGGATTCAAGGGCCCGTTAGATGGGGTGTTTCGGGAGCATATCGGCCATATAATTTTGATATCCTGTAAATTTCGACCTTTGATGGTGAGAGGAAGCGTATTTTTTCGGTTTCTCCAATCGTACAAAAAATTGGCTGGGATGAAGAAAAATTTAACGTTATAGTGATCCACGTCCTAAATCTCCCTTTTTTAACTTTCTAAAAGAGAAGTTATTGTAATACCGTCGGATTCGGGTTTTTGGGGAAGGGTCTTCCAGACCCTATAGGGTCAAACTGACTTTTGATCTTTGTCGGACATGACTTTGTCTGTGGTGCAGGCCGTCCGTCCGTCCGTCTGTCGCCTTTTTTTCCGGAACACTTCACGGCCACAATTTTCATCCGATTTTCACGAAATTTTCACACAATCTTCCTTTCGTGGTTATCTTAAAAGTGACGAGAGCGATTTTTGAAATTCGACAAAATGGCGGAGATATGCCTGTCTAAAGTTTGCAAAAATGTGCTACGGCCTTTCTACCGGTCCGATCTTCACCAAATTTTAAACAAATAATCTTCACGTGATCCCGATTAAGTTTCCTTAACTAATTAGGTAATTAATTATGTAATTAGGTAATTATGACTAATAACTTAATTTTCCCATTTTCATAAAATTATCACCAAATTCAAGTTATGATTGCAAAAAAAAATTTTTTCTTCAAAAATTAATTAATTAATTAATTAACTAATTAGGTAATTATAATGTGTTTGAGTGAAATTAGTCCCATTTTCACAAAATTTTAGTTATGACTGAAAAAAAAATTTCTATAATTAAATAATTATAATGTGTTTGGGTGAAATTCATGGATCCCCCGAAATCTGTAGACCTTTGAGAAATTTTGTGTCTCTAGGCAAGCTCCAGGACCAATATTTTCGTCTTTTATTGTTTTTGTCATAAAAATGATTACGATGTTTATGATTTTCAAAAAAATAAAAACTTGGCGACCTATATTATTGTATTCTAAAACTAAAATTCAAATGAAATTTTTCCAAAAAACCAACAGTTTTTTCAGGATATTGGAGAAATACATCAAAGAAAAATGACAAGAAAAAGGATGTTTGGTGATTGTTGAGACGTCTTTAGTATGATCCAAACTTACACAAAATGGGAGAGAAATTTTGATATAATTTTTTTTAATTAAAAACAATGTAACATGAACAAAGGCTCGTTTTTTGATGTCGTCCATCTCTACTTAGCATTAACTAATTACTGACTAGAACTTTTCTTTTCTTAATGGTCGATTGTCTTAGGTTAAAAGGAAGAGTCTAAGGGGGAGAGGGACGATTAACTGGATTAATCTGCCACTGCAGAAAGGAAATACATAGATGTAATTCCCTTTTTTTTTTTTGTGTGTGGAATCCTTTTCGAGGATGGTAGTTTGTTTAACATTTGAAGGGCCAGAGGAAAAAGTATTGGTCCTGAAGCTTGCCCAGAGACACGAACTTTCTCAAAGGTCTACAGATTTCGGGGGATCCATAAATTTCGGGGGAAATGAATCCTTTTTTTCTAACATAACTTGAATTTGGTGATAATTTTATGAAAATGGGACTAATTTAACTCAAACACATCATAATTACCTCCCTAATTAGTTAATTAATTAATTAATTTTTGAGAATTTTTTTTCAATCATAACTTGAATTTGGTGGTAATTTTATGAAAATGGGACTAATTTCACTCAAACTCAATATAATTACCTAATTAGTTAATTAATTAATTTTTGAGAAAAAAATTTTTTTTTGCAATCATAACTTGAATTTGGCGATAATTTCATGAAAATGGGAAAATTAAGTTAATTAGTCATAATTACCTAATTACATAATTAATTACCTAATTAGTTAATGAAATTTAATCGGGATCACGTGAAGATTATTTGATTAAAATTTGGTGAAGATCAGACCGGTCGAAAGCCCGTAGCACATTTTTGCAAACTTTAGACAGACATATCTCCGCCATTTTGTCGAATTTCAAAAATCGCTCTCGTCACTTTCAAGATAACCACGAAAGGAAGATTGTGTGAAAATTTCGTGAAAATCGGATGAAAATTGTGGCCGTGAAGTGTTCCGGAAAAAAAGGCGACGGACGGACGGACGGCCGGACGGCCGGCACCACAGACAAAGTCATGTCCGGCTAAGATCAAAAGTCAGTTTGACCCTAGGGGGTCTGGAAGACCCTTCCCCAAAAACCCGAATCCGACGGTAATACAATAACTTCTCTTTGAGAAAGTTAAAAGGTTGAAAGTCACTTTTTCGTCGATTTTTAGGTATTAGCGCTATCCATTAAGGAGATGGTAAAACAACAAGGGGGAAAAAAGATGAGTGTCGTCCGAAATGCCCCCCAAGTAGATGATAATTTGATGTAAAAAATGAAAATTTTGAAGATAGGACGTTTGTGGGTGGGAAGCCAGAAATGCTTTATATTAAGAAGCGACATTGTTATTCATTCGTTTATAAAAACGAGATAGAAAATAAGTCATCTAAACCACCATGCTTACTGAATTTTTATATTTTTCTATTTACGAAACGATACTTTCTCGGAGGAAATAAAATATGAGATCAATAAAATACTTTGACCGTAAGGTAGCTCAGCCTTTTTGTCACGTGTGGAAAGTATCTTTCAGAATGAGGGATTGTATTTTCCTTTTCCATTTAACTAGCTAGTTTATTGCAATTGGACGCGACTCGTATATTGAAATCTAATCAACCTTTATCATTAAATGGAAAAAAAAAGTTTTATGTACTTATTCATTCATCCATCGTGTAAAGTACACCGTTTTTATGCCACTTCCTAACAACAACGGTTCCTAATTAGTGAAATGTATCATGCAAATTAACGAGCTATGGTAAAACTGATCTGGGTAATTATTTAATTATTTAATTAGATCTACGTACACCAAACGAGTGGTTTTTTTTTCTAAATATAAATATATATACATATTCATATTATTCATCGACAGGGGCGGACTGGCCCGGGGGGGGGGTGGACAGAACTCGAGAGGCGGCGCCCCCCAGGTCAGGTTTTTTTTAAGCGTTATTTTTGCTCAGTGGCTCCCAAACTGGGGAGTAAAGCTATCCCCAGAGCTATAAGTACCTATCCCCTAAAATTCGTGAAAAAGCTTAAAATCAACATTGTAAAGCCTAATTTTAGTAAAACTCGAAATTAACATGGATGAAGCCTGATTTTCGTCACCTCAAAATGAAAATTTAAAAAGCCAAATTTTCGTGAAAAACCTCAAAATCAACATTTGTAAAGCCCAATTTTGGTTTAAAAAAAGAAGAGAGAGAAAACCTTGAAATCAACATTTAAAAAGCCAAATTGTTGTGAAAAACCTCAAAATCACCATTTGTAAAGCCTAATTTTCGTCAAGAAACCTCAAAATCAACATTTAAAAAGCCTAATTTTGGTCAAAAAATCCTCGAAATCAACATTTATGAAGCCTAATTTTCGTCCAAAAACTTCGAAATCAACATTTAAAAAGGCAAATTTTCGTCAAAAACCTCAAAATCAACATTTGTAAAGCCTAATTTTCGTCAAAAAATCTGCATCTGCGCCCTCAAAATCTGCATTTATGATGCCTTATTTTCGTCCAAAAACCTCAAAATCAACATTTATTTATAAAGCCAAATTGTCGTCAAAAACCTCAAAATCAACATTCATAAATGCCTAGTTTTCGTCAAAAACCCTCAAAAATCAACTGTAAATTGACAATTTTTTGTCAAAAACCTCCAAATCATTGGGTTATAAGAGCAAATTTATTTGTCAAAAGGTTGGGAACCCCTTTGTGCTGAAATATTTTTCTCAGAGCCAATTTTCTGGGCGCCCCCTTCGCCCCTTAATTGAAAACCCACCCACACCCTAAGGTCCCAGTCCGCCCCTGTTCATCGACAGTTTCATCGAAAATTATTTGTGAAATAAAGTCACACGATAAAATCTTGTGTAAGCTTCCAAAAATAAGATCAATTGGAAACCTAATGTTGGACAGAAGTGTATTTTTTCCCTACTTTTAGGGCCAAGACTTTGATAAATGACTATCGAACGATTCATCATGATATATCAGATGTCACTCGTAACTTGGATTATAACTGTATTAAAATAATTACTTGATCCAAAAATTGTTCATACAAATTTTAACAAAAAAATTTGATACCCAAAAGTTGCGTTTTCCTCTCTCCAGAGAATTATGTCTTTTCATGGTGATTTGCCGACTTGAAAAGTTTAAGAAATTGTAAAAGAAATGCCCTGTAAACTGCGCAATTTTATAAAAAAAAAGGTTGTCACACGTGATTTATTATATTGTGATACAGTAGGTACTAAAGCATTCAACTTGTGACTTGGCGATAAGGCCAAGCTAACAAAAAAAGACAGATTTTTGTATTCTTACTTATATAGAGGAATTCTACCCTTTCTTGTCCTAAGAATGTAATAATAATAACCTTAAAGGAGATCAGATGCCAAGCTTGGAATAATAAGTTAGTGGTTTAGTATGAGTTTCAAGATTTACCCTCAATTAGATGACGTTTTTGTGATTATGAGAGCGATTAACTTCATTTTTTCCCCGTCAGCTTTTAAAGGTTCTTACGATTAGTCGAAAATTCTTTTAGGTTTGCAACCTTATCGAGCTAATTAAACTCTCAAGAAAGTTGGTTGTTGCCCCTTTGTCTTGATGATAAATCCGAAGGTGTAGGGTGGAGGCAGTGAAGGGTGAAAGGGGAGAGGAGTGACTACCCTGACTAACTTTCAATTCCTTGATTGCAAACCGTCCTTCTTCGCCGAGATAGCCTCATTGCTCGCGCGCCTACCTTTCTAATCTTTTAACTAAAGAATTTTCTACTAAAACACAAATGAAATAAATAAATCCAACTCTGGACAGCGTATTATCTGCCAGAATTTTAACCTGACGAAAAAAATTATTGAAGTAAACCCCCCTTGGATTTTAACAAGGAATCGAATGGGATCAATAACTTTTGGATCTGAAGTACAGGGTGCACTAGAACGACCCTAACTTCGTTATTTGAAATATGAACCCTATGTTTTGACGATGGAATTCAATTCTATGCTCAATTTCCAGTAAATTTTACTAAGAACACTTTTTTGATAGGATCAAACCTTCTGGAGTTATGTGCCGGTCAAAAAATCTGGCTGATATACTCTATCTGGCTTCCCTATGTTTTATTACCTTTCTATTATATAGAACTGTCTACGTATGGGGTTTTTAATGAATCAGTATGGTGTGTTCCGTTAAAAATACTGAATCAAATTGCTGTAGGTATGAGAAAACTTTGTGAGCTCAAGTTATTTATTACGAAACAAACACCCTCGCCGATTCCCTGGTAGCATCCATAGATGTGTTATTCATGATTTCCGCGTGCGTACACTCATAGTTATTTCTCTCGTCAACGGTAATTTTTTTTCTCTCTTTTTTCTCGCGTACTCCACTTTTTCTTCACACATCACGAATATCTTATTAAAGAATACTTCGTCCAAAACTGGCACATTGTTGACCATTTAATCGACTTTCTGAAAGACAGCGAATTTGTGAAATAGAGGTGTATGATGTTTAAATGCATACGAAATTCTTCCGTTCATATTTGGGAGGGCATCAAGGGGCGATGCTATGCCAGAACTAACTCGTTCACCGATCGGTCTCTCAACTTTAGGCTGCCAAGTACGATTATCATGAGATGCTACGAACATAACTTGACTTTTGCTCCCTTTATGAATGTGACTCTCGTGTTCTGTAATTCGGAAACTTGTCACTATTTCACGCGGTTCTCATTTGTTATTTTCAGCATTTTAATGTATGACGTAGACATTTATTCGAAACACTTGACCCTGATGATCTTTACCTATTCGTCAATGTCGGACTCGTATCATTATTCCTCTGCAGATGACAGGGGAGCTATCTATGAGTAAAGCGCTAAAACAAGATATTTTTTGTGGAAAACTCTCATAAAAGATCTGGATATGTCATTAGGTTTTCTCATTATGCATCTTTTTAATTGTTTACTATATTTGAGAAAGGTAGTGCTTGAGCTTTAGTTGATTGCTTAAAAAGAATTATAAACAAATACAAAAAAACTGTAAGCGATTCATTTATCTCTTATTTTACATTTTGAAAATTTAATCGAGAGTAGGCAATCATTAATCACACTTCAGAATCATAATGTACACTTTATTCTTGGCTGAAATCAATATCGAACTCTCTACCTGCAACTTGAAGGGAGGCCGGGGCAGTGTGCTTTCAGTTTTTCTGCAGCAGTGTTAAAATAATTTTAAAGGTTTGCGAGTTCAGCGCTTATGTTTCTCGATCGTTTTTTATTTTTATTAACCTAGCTCCATATCAAAATTACCTCTATCCTTGCCTACAGGAGCATAGTCCAATAAGCCCCATAAAACCTGCGTCATTTATACAAGAACATCGTCTTTTATATAAGACCGCATATATATAATACCGTATACAATATAAGACCGTCGTCTTTCATATAAGACCGTCGTATTTTATATAAAAACGTTTTTTTTTAGTATAAGAACGTCGTCTTTTATATAAGAAAGTCGTCTTTTATATAAGAAAGTCGTCTTTTATATAAGAACATCGTATTTTATATAATAATGCCATCTTTTACATAAGAACGTCGTCTTTTATATAAGAACGTCATCTTTTATATAAGAACGCCGTCTTTTATATAAGAAGGCCGTCTTTTATATAAGAAGGCCGTCTTTTACATAAGAACATCTTCTTTTATATAAGAACGCCGTCTTTTACATAAGAACGTCGTCTTTTATATAAGAACGTCATCTTTTATATAATAAAGTTTCTTTATATAAGAACGCTCGTCTTTTATATAAAGAAGTCGTCTTTATATAAGAAACTCGTCTTTTATATAAGAACGTCATTTTTTAATAATAACCCCAAAAAACACCACCAAAAAACCACTTATACATAAGAACTCGTCTTTTATATAAGAACATCATCTTTTATAAGAACGCCGTCTTTTACATAAAACATCGTCTTTTATATAAGAAACGCACGTCTTTTATATACATCCGTTTTATATAAGACCGTCGTCTTTTATATACGAACGCCGTCTTTTATATAAGAAGGCCGTCTTTTACATAAGAAACATCGTCTTTTACATAAGAAACGTCGTCTTTTATATAAGAACGTCGTCTTTTATATAAGAACGTCGTCTTTTATATAAGAACGTCGTCTTTTATGTAAGAACGTCGTATTTTATGTAAGAACGCCATCTTTTACATAAGAACGTCGTCTTTTATATAAGAACTTTATCTTTTATATAAGAACGCTGTCTTTTATATAAGAACGCCATCTTTTATATAAGAAGGCCGTCTTTTACATAAGAACATCGTCTTTTATATAAGAACGTCGTCTTTTTATAAGGACGTCGTCTTTTTATAAGAACGTCGTCTTTTATATACGAACGCCGTCTTTTATATAAGAAGGCCGTCTTTTACATAAGAACATCGTCTTTTATATAAGAACGTTGTCTTTTTATAAGAACGTCGTCTTTTATATAAGACCGTCGTCTTTTATATAAGAACGTCGTCTTTTATGTAAGAACGTCGTATTTTATGTAAGAACGCCATCTTTTACATAAGAACGTCGTCTTTTATATAAGAACTTCATCTTTTATATAAGAACGCTGTCTTTTATATAAGAACGCCGTCTTTTATGTAAGAACGTCGTCTTTTACATAAAAACTCTTTACATTCTTCGTTCTTTACATAAGAACGTCGTCTTTTATATAAGAACGTCATCTTTTATATAAGAACGCCGTCTTTTATATAAGAACGCCATCTTTTATATAAGAACGCCGTCTTTTATATAAGACAGTCGTCTTTCATATAAGAACGTCGTCTTTCATATAATAACGTTTTTTTAATATAAGTACGTCGTCTTTTATATAAGAACGCCGTCTTTTATATAAGAAGGCCGTCTTTTACATAAGAACATATTCTTTTATATAAGAATGTCGTCTTTTTATAAGAACGTCGTCTTTTATATAAGAACGTCGTCTTTTGTATAAGAACGCCGTCTTTTATATAAGAACGTCGTCTTTTATATAAGAACGTCGTCTTTTTATAAGAACGTCGTCTTTTATATACTGCCGTCGTCTTTTATATACGACCGTCGTCTTTTATATACTGCCGTCGTCTTTTATATACGACCGTCGTCTTTTATATAACAGCTTCGTCCATAAAGTTTTAAACCAGTTACCTACTTATGTTAATAGTAAATAGTTTTATTTTTCAGTATTTTAACGTTTTGTTTTTCATTTTTTCACAGAGAACACAAAGCAAAGAAAAACTGTTGGATAAAAATTTAGCCTGGAAAGCGCATACGTTTCTAGACAGATCGATGCTGTTGAAGGTAAGAATTAAAAACAATTAAATAAATACAGAGGCAGGTCTTCTTCTAATATTGCTCCTCTATACTAGAGAAGAGAAAAAATAAATTAACTTATTTTATATTTTATTTGTTTATAACTTAGTACTTTTATTTGAGTATGTTTATTATAACTTTGTTTCCAATAAATTGTTAACTATATTCCAACTAGCTAAATAAGATACGAAGTTTTTATCTTATTACATATGTATGTAGTAGAGTACCTACATTTGAACTGCATATATGAATATTTTCTATAAGAGGAGTAGGTTTGCTATTTGGTAAGTAGGCAATCGTTAGTAGTTTTTATTTTATACATTCCTCAGAACTACCCAGGAAAAGCTTAAAGATATCTTTTAACGAATTATGTAGGTCACAAGAAAAATTTCAATCTTGCTAATATCTTGTCCCTTACAAAATGAAGAAAATTTAATACCTGTGGATGATTCGGTTTCCTTTTGTTCTATATTGTAATTTAGGAGCTGGTAAGCAGATGATATGGGAGAAAGACAAACTGTGAAGTTAGAGCACTCCTTAATCGCTCGGTAGAATTTGAGATTAATTAAGTTCCCTCAAACCCTTGTTTGTTTGCTTAACTTTCCTTTTCACGAGACATTCGGTAGCGTCAGGTGCGGAAAATTCCCATAGTCTCATAATATCTATTGGAAACTTTGAAAATCGCAACGAGACGTCTGTAGGTTTAATTAGGGAAATATTCTCCAAGGATTATAATTAGAACAGCAGAACGTCATTTTCAAATACAAAATACTTTTGGAGAAAACGTGGGAACTTTATTCTTTCAATTATAAAATAGCAGCATCATTAGTTTACCTTCGTTTTCATCATTTCAACATATTTAGGTATTGTAGTTTCATCTAATTGATACTTTATGTCATTATATGTATAGACTTAATTGCATTAATATTATTATTGAATTTGATTTATTTTGATCTTGTTTCAGAGTTGTGATGTTAAAATGCTGTCGTTGTTTGTAATGCTTTGTACATGTGTAAAGCTCGCTTCAACTCAGGCCTTGTGGACTCCTATTTATTTAGACGGAGCAAGTAGGTTTTTAATATTTAAAAATTAAATTTATTTCTGTAATCATATTTTATCTTAATGTTACTGTAAGTACAGAAAAGTAGCTGCCAAAATTTCTAAAACACCTCCCTTTGCTATATTTTTTTAGGTTTTCATTGGTAGACCTAATATTCAGCAAATTGGCTAATTCTGGAGGGACGTTTTTTTTCTCTCGCGAAAAAAGCTCGGTTCAAATGACCTCTGTTTTTAGGCTGTTTAAGTGAGACCACTAAGACAAATATTCTGGTCCCCACGTGGTCCCACTTAACCGTCTTTCTGATAACAAAATTCGCATTTATCAAGAAATAACAATTTCAGTTCGGTGGATTTTTTTTTACAGGTTTACCTCTTTCACAGGTTTTCACTTAAGTAGGAGAATGGGCAAACGAAATAGAAACGCCAGCAAACATTGTTTTGCTTTCAAATCCCCACTCCTCTTTACCCTCATAATGGCGGCTCTTAAGCATTGCAAATAATTTCCAAACACAGGTGTGCTGGTGGAATTTCCGATTTTTTCACAATCTTTCAAAAGAAATAAAAGCTTTATTTTTACGATATTTTAAATATAAGGGGTGAACCCCGGTGAATTTATAAACTATTTTAGGGAGAAAAAGATGAAATTAAATATTCGAAAAAATTGGCCCACGAGCGGGATTCGAACCCGCGTCTAGTAAACCTAGAGGCATCGATCTAGTGAACCGAGTGACGCGGGTTCGAATCCCACTCGTGGGCCAATTTTTTTTAATAATAAAATTCCCTAATTTAATATTTTATCAATATTATCACCTTTTTTTGTTGTCTACGTTAAAATAATATTGCATCCCCCCTCTTTGGATACCTGATTTAACCACATAAAGCATAATTTTAAACAAACCTTTAGCTAAAGTTTTTGGCATTTATCCCACTATAAGATCCTACTTTCTCAAAGATGCAAGCTTGGCAATTGTCCCGCTAAGTTTTTTTTCTTTCACAGCGTGTAGGTGTTTAATTCATTTTTTGAAAGATAAAATGTTTCTGCTTTTCGAAATGAGTAAATAATCAAATCAAAACTTTTGAGGGCTGATTCACATATTAGAATTCTGCATTTTACAATTGGAGGTCACGGTGATGGTTCACTTAAAATTTTTTTTGGTGATTCTACATCAAAAAATAGTCACCGAGCGTTTCTTCGGGCACCTTGAAGTCAAAATACGAGTTTTCCAAAATCGACAAACAGGCTATTTATTTCTATGTAAAATTGCACGAGGAATCCGATAGCATCAATTAAAAAATTTTAGGACCAATATTTTTCGAGTTATCGCTAAAAAACCACTTTTGGAACTAAGTAAACTACCCCAGGAAAAATTTTTTCGTCAAAAATAACATTATATTCGTACTCAGTCACTGAATCCGTGACGGTTCGTACGGTACCATTGTTCTTTTCTTGGAGACCCGGACGGTTGTTCGTACATACGAAGCAAGGCGAGACGTTTGTCGTGTACTGTGTAGCAGGTATAGACTCAGGTAGACGCGACTCAGAGTAGAGAATTTTTCTGAGGGAGTAGGACAGTTCGTACTATAGCCGTGTACAATCTCAGGTATTATATGTACCTGATCTTGCGGGAATGAATTACTATTGAGCTAGGGTTCAATACATTAAACAAAACATTGCAGTAATATAATAAATAGCTTCAATTTATATTGGTCTTGACTTATTTAAGTATTCCGAAACTCCTATTTGTACTGTTTAAAAAGTGTAAATAAATTGAAAATTGTAGCATTGTCCTACACATACCTAAATTTGACCTTGTCATATTCTATTCTAGTTCTATTTTCAGTGGTACTTCGTAATTTTTTATTTATCATTTTGAGGTGGATTTTCATCGTTTTTACAGACATCTGTTAGGGAGGTGGAGTCGTCATGCGGCATTACATACAAGCATCCTGCCAAAATCCACGCTAATGACTTCTACTCGAGCTTATTAAACATATTGTTCCATCCCGAAAGCACAACAATTAGGGTTATTGGAAAGAAATCTACCTAAAATTAAGCTGGTACCAGTGATTACTACCTTCATAGGCTCCCTATGAGGACCGCTAATCAATGTGTCCACCTAATTTTTCTTATATATCCAAAACAAAAATGGCTTTATCAGAGTGGAAGACATTTGACATGGACGTGATTTCATCGTACGAACACGTTCGGAGTGGGACGAAGAGATTACACGGAATGATGCACGTACTAACTGATCCGCCAACGACAAATTATTGAAACAAGAGTTCGGCCTTAGTGCCCGTGTGTACGAACCGTCCACGGTAAATGGTACGAAACGTCCGCCTTACAGTCGATCCAGTCTGCCATCGTACGCACTGATCCGTTTACCAGTAGCGTAGGGCTCACTCAGGACACACCCCAAAAAACGTATAAATATTAAATTTTATCAAGATTAAAAAATAATTTGTTTTTCCTTAAGTGATTCCTTGATAAAAATTAATATCTTTAGGTTTTTTGGGGTGTAGAGTACGAATATAATGTTGTTCTTGACAAGAAAAGTTTTCCTGGGGTAGTTTACTTAGTTCAAAAAGCCGTTTTTTAGCGATAACTCGAAAAATAATTTTCCTAGAATTTTTTAATTGGTGCTATCGGATTCCTCGTGCAATTTTACATAGAATTCAATATCCTGTTGGTCGATTTTGAAAAATTCGTATTTTGACTTCAAGAGAATTATTATTTACTTAAGGTTTGCAGAGTTGTTTATTTAGGTAACTTGATTTCACGTCGGTGTCAGAAAGACAAATATCGATTAAAAAGCAATCATTTTTATAAATATTATTGTAGAAAGGGAAATTAAATTGTAAATCTTATTAAGGGTGAAATTGGTTCGTTCAGAAGTTAATTGCTATGAGTAAGGTCAAGTTTATTTCGTGAGATTGCTGTTGTCTGAGTTGTAAGAGGTAGATTAAGTAGACGTCTTTGTCCCTTACGAGCGAGGGAAAGAGACATTGCTTCCCCTTAAAGGCATACATATTTCTACCTGTCGAGAATTCTCCTTGAATAAAAAGATTTTATTTAGAAACTAAATTTTAATAATAAATTGTTTAATTTAAAGAGTTTAAATTAGAAAATTTCCTCAGTAAACCCTAATTTTTAATTCGAACTTAGTAGTGTTTCCAGAAATCTTCATTAGTCTGCGATTGAAGATATAAATTACATACAATGTTTGGTATTTGAATTACTGTACAGAACTATGTAATTAATATTAGAATTAAATACCTATGTCTATTTTATTAACATAAAGGGTCTTTTCGTGTGAAAAAGGTTTAAATTTGGCTAAAAGGTGTCCCTTTTTGTCAATAAAAGGTTCAAAGTCTGGATGAAAAGGGGCAAAATATGGGTGAATAGGGTCTTTTCTTGTAAAAAAATGGTCTAAAGCTGGGTGAAAATGGTCTTCTTTAGGTGGAAAAGGGTCAAAATCTGTCTGAAAAGTGTCTTTCCTTGTAAAAAGGATTATTTATTATCAAAAAAGGGTCAAAATCTGTCTGAAAAGGATCTTTTCTTGTAAAAAAAAGGGTCTAAATCTGGGTGAAAATGGTCTTCTTTAGGTGGAAAAGGGTCAAAATCTGTCTAAAAAGTGTCTTTCCTTATCAAAGATGGTCAAAATCTGTCTTTTAAAGGGTCTTTTCTTGTCAAAATCTGGCTGAAAAGTGTCTTTCCTTGTAAAAAAGGGTTAAAATCTGGGTAAAAACGGTCTTTCCTTGTCAAATAGGGTCAAAATCTGTCTACAAAGTGTCCTTCTTTATCAAAGAGGGTCAAAATATGTCTAAAAAGGGCATTTTCTTATCAAAAAAAAGGGTCTTTTCTTGTCAAAAAAGGGTCTTTTCTTGTCAAAAAGGGTCAAAATCTGTCTAAAAAGTGTCTTTCCTTATCAAAGACGGTCAAAATCTGTCTAAAAAGGGTCTTTTCTTGTCATTAAAGGGTATTTCCTTATCAAAAAAGGGTCTATTCTTGTTTAGAAAGGGTCTTTTCTTTTCAAAAAGGGTCAAAATCTGTCTAAAAAGGGTCTTTTCTTTTCAAAAAGGATCAAAATCTGTCCAAAAAGGGTCTTTTCTTTTTAAATCAAAGGGTCAAAATCTCTAAAATGGGTCTTTTCTTGTCAAAGAGGGTCAGAATCTGTCTAAAAAGGGTCTTTCCTTATCAAAGAGTGTCAAAATCTGTCCAAAAAGGGTCTTTCCTTGTCAAATATGGTCAAAATCTTTCTAAAAGAGCCTTTTCTTGTCAAAATCTGGCTTAAAATGGTTTATCCTTGTCAAAAATGGTCAAAATCTGGTTTTGCATAGAAACATGCAACAAGGCATTTAATTTTCTAAATGTCTATCTATATGATAGGATGGGAAAAATAGAAGACATTCTTTAATGTTTTAACTGTTCACACCAAACCTATAAACCCCAGCTTGACTGTAATTCTACCGGTAACAATGACCACTGGCTGGCTTCCAACTAAAAAAAAACTCTTAAGTGTTTTTTTACACGGACATGTTAAAAGTCATAAGGACCCGACAGCACTAATTTATTGGTATTTGAACGTATAGAGATAAAGAATTAGGATTTTTTCGGAATTTAGAATAACTTTCAATAAATTGAGGTTAAAAAATTGGTTAAATATTGGCAATTGTGTGGTGTTTTGTGAAAAATTGGCGACGAATACTATAGCAGGAAAGATGTTCTATCAATATTTATTGATTTTTAGGCCAAGTAGATTTATGGACGCAAACTGGCGATGGATGTAAATGTAGTTTCGATAGTTCGAGCAAAAATTGCGCGTGTTGCGTAAAAGAAGGAGGATGCCCATGCGGTAGCCAATCTCCCAACCGATGCGCTCAATGTGGCATCCAACAGTTTTGTACAAACAGTAAGTTTTCAACATAACACGATAACCATTAGTTTGAAGAGTTTTCCCAACTAATTTTTTTTCCCCACCACTCATTAATATTTATCATTGCAGTGTGTAATATGACGCTAGATGCTCGAGTTCTCATTTCGAAGTCTGGAAAAAGTTTCGGGCAGCTCAAATCGCCTCCAGTTCAAGGCCCGACATTTTGCTGGTTTACATTCATACCCGACGAAGACCAAAGAGTTGAAATACAAATTTATAGGCTCATAAGCGTTGGAAAATTCAACGGAACAAAGTATATAATTTTGTCAGCTCCAAATTGATAAAAAGTACTTTACTTAAGTCAACTTCAACCTCCCCTTTTGTGAAGAATTAGGAGGTTAATTTAATAAAGATTCACTTTCTTGAGACAAAAAAAGTTATTTTATTTTCATTTTTATGATATTTGACAAAATATTTGTTTTAGCTGTGAGGGTGGTTTCGTTCAGCTTGTGGATGGTATGACACCTACAGCGAAATCGAGGGACCCGAAGATTTGTGGCAGTAATGAAAGATTTACTCCTCCTGTGCTCCTTTTCGGGGATAATGGGCCAGCTAATCTTTTATTTAAGTAAGATAATTGTACTTTTTTTTTTTATAAACACGTTGGCCTTTTTAGAGTTGAAGAATCGACGCATCGATCTCTTTTTATGGCGTACTTTAGTTTCACTACTATGAACAACAGTTTGGGTGCTGGTTTCAGGCCTCATGGTGGCAAAAGCTTAGACGGAACAGGTAAACACGAAAATTTTTCCATATCATGACAACTTTTCTTTCAGAATGTGACTGGATGTTTCAAGAAAGCTACTGCAAAGTTGGAAAATTATGCCAGTTTTCGAGCCCCGGCTATCCTGGTGTTTATCCTCCTCATAGAAGATGTTTGTACCATATTGCAGGCTCACCTCATTCGACGATTCGAGTTAATTTTAAAGCCGTCTCTCTTCCTCATAGGTATTCAATGTTTTATCTTTAAATATACGTCTATAATCATGCATTGTTTTAGTCATTGCAGTACCGACTTTGTAAAAATTTATAGAGGGCCAACCGTCTCAAGTCCACTATTGACAACACTTTGTGGGAACAAAAAGCAAACGATAGTTCATGAAGGATCGAATGTCCTCATAGAGTTTAGGTACTTTATCTTTGTTATGTTTATTCTGTCCTTATAAGGTCAACAATATTTTTATCTGAATCTAGGGCTTCAAATTAAAATTCATTCCATTTCACTCAACCATTTAGGAGAAACGAAATCTCGAAGGAAGAAAACTAGAACTTTTCAGGAGATGGGATTGAAGTTGTATCAACAGTGGCGATATGCCTGAAAAAAATTTTTTTTCTTTTAATAAAAATAAATACTTTCACTCAAAATAAAAATATGGGACCACTTGGAAAATGAGCGGAAATGGTTAAATAATATTACCTATAAGATTAAAAAAAAATAAATTAAAAAAAAGGAATTTTTTAAAAACAATTTTCACCCCATTTACAAGATAACTTAATTATTTTAAACGAATTTTTCGACTGAAAAATATCACCTAACATGTAATTTTATATTCAGCAATTATTTTATGTAATTTAATATTCAAAATTCGAACTTCAACAAATACAATATTTACATTTTCCCCTTTTCTAGCTCTGGTTCTCTGGTACATCCATTTGACTTTAATGGTTTCGTCGCTGTCTTGGAGTTTATTGGCAGTCCTGTTACTACTCCTACCCCCACGATTGCACCAAAAACTACGCCAACTCGTATTTCAGGTAAAAATATTCATCTTTCAACTAGATTTTTGAATTTCGCAGTAAAAACAAACTATTTTTATTCAAAAAATTATTTTCAGTAGCACCTGCGAATAGTCACAAAGCGGACTGCTCTTTGATTTTTTATGGAAATGAAACAAGGAGTGGACACTTTGATTCGAGAGGGAAATCCTGGAATCAAAACTGCACTGTTATGTTTATAGGGCGGCCTAATGACATCATTCATCTATCTTTAGTCAACTACCATTTAAGGTTAGAAATATATATATAATAGATCCCCTTTTGTACAGTGAATTATTGTTTATTATCTGATTTGACTGATTTATCAATATTTTTCAGAGCAAGTTCATGCCAAACATCGTTAGAAATTTATAATACGTTACCATTGGAAGGTAGAAGACCATTAAAACGGATATGCAGTCCTGCTAAAAAGCACAATCGTGATTCCTCAAAGTAAGCTTTTTGACTCATTGTATCTAGAATCTATTGATTGAATTCAGTAATCTCGTTATCTGAGATCTTTTTAAAAATATAAATCTTTTGAATTTTCAGGCATACGTCTCAGGAAACGTTTGTTTCTTCTGGAAACATAATGGTACTTTTTTTAAGGAGACCGTCAAATTACGATAATTTTGAACCGGAATATGTCGATGGAACGTTTCTTTTTCATAATGGTACGTATTTGAATACATTCTGTTGCGGTTTTTCACCAAAACTTTGACGTCTAAGCCTTAAAAACAGCATTCCGACGAATCTATTCATCCGATCTTCTTAATATTAGCATATTTGAATTCAGCTCGTCAAAACCTATAAGATGACTACCTGTTTTTTCAAAATAAAAGTTTTGGTGAAAAATTATGTTTCCCATTTTTCCGATGAAAATTTTTTTTCGGAAAACTGCTACCTAAGAAGCTTTCGGTTTTCAAAAAGAAAGAGGAAACTCTTTTCAAAAAAATTTTCCGGCCATTTTTAGTGTCAAAAATGTGGAAAATACTTTTTGAAGTTTTCCTTCTCCGTGGCACACTTGGTAGAAAGATGTCGGATCTGATTTTTCTTCATTTTTAAAATGTTCTCAACTCCCTTTACAGAACATATTGACGGAACGCTGCAGCCCGATACAGTATGCGATGTTGAATTCTTCGGCCACAGCAGTAGTAGCTCAGGGCAAATTAGAAACCCTGGAAATCAACATTTCTTTTGGAATTCTCAAAGCCCCATAAGATGCTCACAAAGTTTTATCCCTGCTATTAATCAAAGTATTAACATAAAGGTAATAAAAAAAGCAAATCTCTGCAATGTTCTAAAATAATTGGTGTATTTTTTCAGATAATATCTTTGACACACCTTCCTTTAGAAAGTAATTGTAAGACTGAATGCGGTGACGGTGGATGCCGCTGTGTGCCCAAAAATCTTCTCATAAGCGTCAATCATTTAGTTATAACATCTTCAGCAGGAAAGACATTATCATGTTTGTGCAGCGATTTTAAGGTAAATAACGTTTTTATTGTGATTCATTTAATAACAGCAAGAATGGTTACCCGTTGGTCTTCGTAGCTGGTCGCCGGTCAACGTAGTCTACTCAGTTGCCCCGAATAGCTGGGCAACTAAAGGATTCCATTTCCAAGCCGACTATGAATTTCACAACGATGACATTTGTGGTTTTCACGTCTTAAAACAGCATTCAGGTTCGTCAACCTATTTTAAAACCAAACCATTCTAATTTTTGATGCAGGAACCGTAAATTCAGTTCATTTGGAAAGTAGCAACCCGTTAAACTATTATTATTATCAAACGTGCCTTTGGGTACTCGACTCCAATGTCGAAAGGCAGCTTATTGTGGATATCCACAGCACTCAAAACCGTAAGTATACTCTTATATATGTATAATACCTATATTTAAAATATATATATATATATATATATATATATATATATATATTATATATATATATATATATATATATATTATATATATATATATATACACTCATATAAAATACCTAATTTTAAAATCATTCTTTTAGGTCCTTGCACCGCTTGGAACATAACTCTCCACGAATATAATGAAATTAATCCAGAAAAAATAGGAGCTTTACTTCACACGTTTTGTCCTCGGGATGTACATAAACTATTCGAGTTGCCATGGAAGCTCAATATTATTGTTATCAGGTAACCTTTACCTATCAAATTTTGTATCGATAATGATGTTTTTTCAAGGCTCAATGCTATGACAAGAATGGCTCCAGATTTTACGTTTAAATGGAAGTCTCAGATAGTGCGGACGAACACGAGGCTTGCCGGAGTCACCCCAGCCCAACCTTCAAATGCTGCCATTTCGAAAACGAACTTCCTATTTATCCTTCTCATTTCTGTGATAGCATTAAAATAGTACTTAATTAGTGCATGAGTGAAAGCAGTGTTTTTACTGTACCTTACCTACACAATGCATTTCCTTCCACTTTAACACTTTCCCAGTCTTAAAAGACCGGAAAGTCTTATCCTTACTTGTGATCTTTTCATTCGCAAGTTCAATATGAATGTCTAGGTGTATAACTATCGAAATAGTGACTGTACATTATAAGAACTTGTGCTGTATTTTTTTTTTCCCCTTGAAAAGTGCAATGAATGGCATTTTACATTACACTGAAGTTTATGAACTGTGATCATAGGTATACAAAATGTTATATTCTATTAGCTATTGTTACTTTTGTAATATTCAATTTAAAAGAGCTTTAACTCCATGTTTTACTTCAACCTGGCGGTTTATTGTGGAATAAAAGTCTCTTTTAACTGCAAAATGATCAAAAAGGTCTCATTCCAGGTTGAATGATGTGTTCAAGTTAAGCTAATTGTGACTTCCCACAATGGGACGAGTTGTAATCAGTTTCTGTGCTGCTTCTCTCAACTTAGATGGCCTAAGTGAAGCATTTATATCGTTTAGTTTGATATTTTTGGGGTCAAATTCATGTGCCAATTTGTATAACCGAGGTGGGAAAATTTCATCTCACATAAAAGACTTAAGATGAAGCCCTCTTTGAGTGCCAACCAATTTTGAAAAATTTGATGTTGCCCAAGCGAATATAAAATACCAAATTTGAATTTAGTTTTTAGAATTATTTTAAGTTAATTCAGTCCTTTTGCATCACTTAAGCAATTTGATTTTGAAAAATATTGGATAAAGTTCCATGCTTCATCCCCAAATAGGTTATAACTTATAAAATGGAAAGGTTACGTACAGGTTAGGTAAATAAAAGGTTAATTAAAATGGGGGATATTCAAGTTTATAACTTTTCCAAAATAATTCATGGATTGGTGCATAAAAGAGTAAAAATGATCGTTGCTTTTCTCTATACTTAAGCATCTTCATTTTCCATATTTGGTTTCGTCAAATTTTGATTGTTTTCTAATTAAAAAAGAATTATTGTCTATAAAAATATAGGTATATACCTATCTAGATTAATATTATTCCTTATAATCGTAGAATGAGAATGAAGAAACAATATTTGAAATGAAAAATGCTATCATAGTTTTTATGCCATGGTGATAATTAAAATTTACTTTTCTATGAGATATGGGAAGTTATACTAATTTCGAATGCCCAACAAAATGGTCGCTAATGTTTTAACCTTTCAATGTTTAAATGGGAAAACTGTCATTCTTTATTGGGCATAGAACAAGATTTTCCTAAAAGGAATGTATTTTGAACTATATTTTTGTTTTGGTTCAGATATATAAAGTGTTATTCGGAAAAAAATCGATTAAGTAAAACTTGAGATATAACTATTATAAATATTTAGAAGGTATATTTCTTCAAATGTTAAAAAATTCGTCCATTACGTTTATTGATTGTTAATATTTTATTATAGGTTATTACGAGTTTTGTTGCTCTATTTATTCCCCATTTTTAGTATTATGTACTAACAATATTTTTGTAAATTATACTTTTCAAGTTTCTGTCTCATAACCAAATAAAATACCAGTTTTACTGGCAGTTTTTGAACTTTTTTTACAATTATTTTCGTGGCCTACGGTGTTTTCATTTCTTAATCTGAAATGTGTATTTTTTAAAATCAAATTTTGAGCGCCAGTATACTCAGTAGGTCTTTGGCAAATCAAAATCTATTCGAAACCTAAAAAAAATTGTTTTTGAAAATTTTCACAATCTGAGCTTATAACGTTCACAATGTTATAAAACTGACATTCATTGCATTTAATAGATAAAATTTAAATGTTCCCTGCATAATTTTTTTTTATTATATACCATATGTAAGAAAGTACATATGTACATATAATGTCCAATGTCAGTCCTTATGAGAGCAGTGATGATTACAATAGCATTAATATCATATTAATTGCTCAAATTTAGACAGTATTAACACTCAGTATTAATTATTTTGTACATTTTGTAAATATGTAAATTAGAATATAATATTATGTATATGTACTAAAAAACGTATGAAAAACCTAGAGAAAGGTATGAATTATGTACTTCCCAACCTAACTTTTCCTTATCCAGCCTATAAAGAACTTACCACATTATTCTTTGAAGAAAAAAAATCACAATAAAGATAGTTTGAATATAAGTGTTTTTTTCACTCCTTATTTTATTTTGGTGCCAATAATGTGAAATATGAGAAGATATCTACTTAAAATCTCATTTTGTGCTATGAAAGCATCAAAATCCGCTTAAGAAATGGACGATCCGCTTTAAGGGAAGAAACTCCTAGTTCAAAATCAAACGTTAATACCTACGTAATCTCACAAAACTGACCTTTTAACAAAAATCTAACTTAAGTTTTAAGTTTCGAAAAAAATTATGATAACCAAGTTTATGATTTTCAAATTTTTATGTTTTTCAAAAAAATAAAAACTTGGCGACCTGTATTAATGTATTCTAAAACTAAAATTCAAATGAAATTTTTTCAAAAAACCAACAGTTTTTTCAGGATATTGGAGAAATACATTATAGAAAATATAAAGTATAAGGGGCCTTAAGGGGAAGTGAAAACAGTTATTCAATGATAGCTCATAGAAAAATGATCCGATCTGGACCGGACTTTTTTTAAAATGAAGCTTATTTATTTCTCCGCGCATTCCACTAAACTTATTGTAATAAAAATAAACCTTTGTAGTAAAAAAAAAAAATGTTTAAATTTTTTTTAAACTTTTTAAAGAATTGTTTATTGAAATGCGCTCCACATAACAAAGAACATAAGTATGCAAATTTTGAATCAATTCCGATGACTCAATCTTTAGTTATCATTGAAATACTATCTCAACAAATTTTGAATCACGCGGGTTTTTCAACGAATCAAAGACAAGTGGGCGGAGAGAACCGGCTCCTCCTGCCAATTGAAGGGGAGGGATAAGTTTTAAAACCATCGTGTTATGCGGGTCGCCCCGCCCTCGCGACAGGCGCTGGATGGGCCCTTAAAGAACCTAGTAACAAACGTTATCAATAGTAAAAGAAACGTTTACCTATATACTTTTAATCTATATTCACATCAAACTTGATGTAGTTTCATCGAATAAAGTTTTATACAAACCGAATGCTTCCGTGAGACCGACCTCAATAGCCTACTTTTTTCCGGAAATCCGCTTCAATTGAAAAAAAGGATATTTCTTATTGTTTTAATGGAGTAACGGTCTATTCCTTAAATAAATAATTGCTCCAGAGCCTCAAATAGACGAAGTAAGTTTGCGAAAGTGTTTTGTCAACAGTGTTTAAAACCTATCAAATGGAATCGAAACGTTCGAGGTAATATTTACTTCCTCTTTGTTTCCGGAGATTCAAATTGATCCGTATGAGACAACCCTTTTGATGTATGAGAATTCGAAAAGATTTTTATAATCACAATATCGTTTTTTCTTCCTAAAAAGTCATCAATCCGTTCCTTGCAGCTAAGGGCCCCTTTTACCGCGTCATTTTTCTTTTATGGATTTCTCCAATATCCTGAAAAAACTGTTGGTTTTTTTGAAAAATTTCATTTGAATTTTAGTTTTAGAATATATTAATATAGGTCGCCAAGTTTTTATTTTATTGAAAATCATGAACTTTGTTATTTTTATGACAAAAACAATAAAAGTCGAAAAAAGGAGATTTACAGGACGTTTATCATTAATCAAGAAACTTAAAACGTAAGTTGGATTTTTCTTAAACACTTAAATTGTGGTAATCGATGCCATATTTTCACAAGGGGAACACATTGGGCCCAAGGCGGGGGATCTCGTCATATTGCCTAGTCGCCATGGAAAACGGGCTGACTCATAATGAGCAGCCAGAACAAACCAGGGGCTGAGTTAGAGGAACAAAATTCCTTCCCAGGGAATCGAACCCAGGACCCCCGTGATGAATAGAATTAAGAATGTAAACATTATAACTCTATCACCTTATCCACCACGGAGGTCCCCAAAAATAATTTAGTGGTTCAGTAACCCAAAATTAATGACATGAAAATTTTTTTTATCTTAGACGTTTGTAAAAGTTTAAAGATAGACTGCAACCTCCTTGACATTAGTTAACCGTGGAGTGTTTTATTTCACGCTTAATAATTTAGAAGGTCGGTGCCTATTTAATAAGTAAAAAGCAAAAGCACATTCCCCATTTTTTAACAGTAAAGTATATGCTGGTAATTTTTAGGCTAAAATAAAATTTTGTTCAACAAAAATTGCATTATTTCAACATCAAACTTAGGGAGGCTATAATTTTCTATTAGGTTCATACCAAGGTGCCATATTTAGAATTTTTAGCTTTACATTTCCAGGATCAACTTGAAGAAGGTACATATACGACAAGTAGACCGGATGTTTAAAGTTTAACACCGCACTAACAATGAGTTGTTTCTAGAGTTGTCAAGAAGGTTGCATGTAAAGCAAGAAGTTGTGAACGACGCAGCCTATGGAATGGCAATCAAGGAACAAACTTTGCAGTTAGGTAAGCTCTTGCTCTTAGAAAATTTATTCAAGAAAAAAAAAATTTATATAAATAAAACAGTTTTTCCTTCTATCCTCTACAGTTTAGTGGTATGCGAATTCTTCGGTGGAGGAAAGTTGATTTTATAATAAAACAAGCCATCTCCAGTGATAGCTTTGGTGGTCGAAATAGTTCAAATTGCTTTGAAAGTGCAAAGAGACGTAGTAGAATAGAATGTAAAGGTTTCAAGCAAACTGGGTGAACTTAAGGAAGTTGTTTAACTTCACTTTGATTTCCGGTCCGTTGCGTGGGCTCTGCTCGAAGAAGCCCGGAAAAGTTTGACGCAGATTAGTGGATGAAAACGAATAAAACATCGAATAATATTTTCTAGACCTTTATTATAAAGGAAAATGTTCAAATATTTCATTCCCCTGCCATAAATATTGGAAAAATGTTCAAATTCTTTTACATTAACCATTACATAATAGAAGAAAACGCCGGTTCTACGCCAGGTGAGTGGGGGAGGAGGAGTACGCGCAAATAAGCGGTTCTCCAAGTCCGAGCTAATTTGCTCCTCCTCCTCCTCCTCTCGCCAGGCGTAGAACCGGCGTTTTTCTTCTACTCACACTTTGAATATAGGTCTTGAATGAAAGTATATTTTTAACATTTGCAATAAGAAAAACGTTTGGATTATCTGAGTCCATTGTTATATATATAAAAAAAAGAAGAAAAAAAAAAAGCGGAGTTAAGGTAATGGGTGTGAAGCCTTGGGCCCGTTTAAAGAGCTCACTCATTCTCTCAAGATAAGGCATTCTTTTCAGTCGTTCGGACTGTACAGAATATTTCAGAGCTTTTCTCAAAAGTTGAATAATGCACTCTTATTATATAATAGCACAGACATCATCTTAATTTTTGTTGAAAGTTCATGTTTTGTTGATTCCTTATCGGAAAATTCTTGAAAATGAGTTTTTATAATTATATAACTTTTTTTTTACCTCTATTTATGCCTTGAGGGAGAAAAAGTTTTTGCTTGGGATGAATTAACACGATTAACACGGAAAGGTCAAAAAGGGTTAACCGTTAATTCCCATGTTAAAAGGTTAACCGTCATAGTCCGTTTTGAATTTAAATTTCTGACAGCTTTCGTCTACTTCTACTGTTTACAAGAGGTTTTCTAAAGAATCCGCTTGGAGCGCCAGTTTAACATCGCATTCACGATCTTTGCGAGTTTAACATGTTTTAATTAACAAGTCACACAAGCCTTATTTTTAGGAAAATATAGCTTTTATTACGCCCACTTTTATTATTTTTCAATTTGTGTACTGGAAAGTGACTGACATAGGAACAAAGAAATCAGTGGTTCCCAAACTGGGGGGCGTAAGCTGTCCCCAGGGGAGGGGGGCGTAGGCAAGCTCAAGATTTTTTTGCAAACATCCCCAAAAATTCGTGAAAAACCTAAAATCAACATTTGTAAAGCCTAATTTTCGTAAAGAAAACCTCAAAAGCAACATTTATAAAGATAAATTTTCGTGAAACTCCTCAAAATCAACATTTGTAAATCCTAATTTTGGTCAAAAAACCTCGAAATCGACATTTACGAAGCCTAATTATTTTCGTCCAAAAACCTCGAAATCAACATTTAATAGCCAAATTTTCGTCAAAAACCTTAAAATCAACATTAAATTGACAATTTTTCGTAAAACACCTCCAAATCATGGTTATAAGAGCCAATTTTGTTTGTCAAAAAACCTCAAAATCAACATTTTTAAAGCCAAATTTTTGTCAAAAACCTCAAAATCAACATTAAATTGACAATTTTTCGTAAAACACCTCCAAATCATGGTTATAAGAGCCAATTTTGTTTGTCAAAAAACCTCAAAATCAACATTTTTAAAGCCAAATTTTTGTCAAAAACCTCAAAATCAACATTTATAATTGCTTAATTTTCGTCAAAAAACCTCAAAATCAACATTTTTAAAGCTTAATTTTTGTCAAAAAACCTATAAATCAACATTAAATTGACAATTTTTCGTAAAAAACCTCCAAATCATGGTTATAAGAGCCAATTTTGTTTGTCAAAAAACCTCAAAATTAACATTTGTAAAGCCAAATTTTTGTCAAAAATCTCAAAATCAACATTTATAATTGCTTAATTTTCGTCAAAAAACATCAAAATCAACATTTTTAAAGCTTAATTTTCCTCAAAAACTTCAAAATCAACTTTTATAATTGCATAATTTTCGTCAAAAAACCTCAAAATCAACATTAAATTGTCAATTTTTCGTACGAAACCTCCAAATCGTGGGTATAAGAGCCAATTTTGTTTGTCAAAAAATCTCAAAATCAACGTTATAAGTGCAATTTTTTTTGTCAAAAACCTCAAAATCAACATTTTAAAACCCAAATTTCCTTCAAAAACCTCAAAGTTAACATTCAGAACATTTTTGGGGGGGGGGGGAGCGCAAGGGTTTTCATTTGTTTAAAAGTGAAAAAGTTTAGGAATATCTGATATAAATTGAAAATAGTTTGATACGTATGTGCATATAGGTAGTTTCCTGAAGCGTATCGAGGGGCAAACAAATCAAAGTAGTATGTAATTAAACGACGCGACGCTGCATTTTAATGGGAAACCGCGAATACGCCCTCTTGGAAGTTTAACTACCCTCACTGAACAATTAACAAACTCGTACCTACTTACCGAACTTTCAAACTTCAGAGACCATAGGAAACAAATGGGGTTCGAGACCGCGAGCGCGATACGATCCTATGATTGAACCTTTCATTTTAAAGTTTCCTGAAAGAATGAGGTTTATACATATAAAAGAGAAAAAAAAAGGTAATAATTTGTGTAAATTGAGACTAGTGCAGAGTGACGTGTAATTTTGGTATCTTGCGTGCTAACCACTTGTGTAAGCCAGGGTTGACCCCTGGGTATTGTCTCACTCTACAATACCTCTCCCTGACATATCAGCTTGCTCGGGAAATGAAAGTGACACCCTCAATTCATGGCCACTCACAACGAACCCCTTAGGCCTCTTTTACCCCCTCTTCCATCCACAAACGTTTCAAGATTTAATTCTCTACCACTTGTCAAACACAATAAAAACTCGATCAATTTAGGCCCTATTTGAAATTAATTTCTATTTAAATTTAATCGAAATCCATTAATTAAAACCTTAATTTGTTTCATGCAAACGAACATGAAAAAACGAATGAGTTACCTATCTAGGTCAGAGTTGGGCAAAATGTAATTACAATTACAATTACAATTACTCTCTAATTGATGTAATTGAAATCAAACAATTACAATTACATTTAAATGTAATCGGCTAATTACAATTACTTTTGACAATTACTGTAATTGTAATTATAATAGCAATTACAATTACAGTAATTATCAAAAGTAATTATAGCGTATAATTAAAATTACAGTAATTGTAATTGTTACTTATAATTACAATTACATTAATTGTAATTGTTAAAGGCAATTACTTTTTTGATTTTTGTTGATATGAGATCATGGAGGCTGTGGGAAGTGGTCAATCAACAAAAATCAATAAAGTAATTGCCTTTAACAATTACAATTACTTTTGACAATTACTGTAATTACAATAGCAATTACAATTAAAGTAATTATCAAAAGTAATTATAGTGTATAATTACAATTAAAGTAATTATCAAAAGTAATTATAGTGTATAATTACAATTAAAGTAATTATCAAAAGTAATTATAGTGTATAATTAAAATTAAAGTAATTATCAAAAGTAATTATAGTGTATAATTACAATTACAGCAATTATCAAAAGTAATTATAGTGTATAATTACAATTACAGTAATTGTAATTTAAGTAATTGTAATTGTTAAATGCAATTACTTTTTTGATTTTTGATGACATGGTATCGGGGAGGCTGTGGGAAGTGGTGGCAGGATGGCGGACAGTCGGGGCAGTGGTAGAGGGATTGGAGAATGTGGGGGAAGTGGAAGTGAGATCAGGGAAGGTTGAGGAAGTGAGATCTGGGAAGGTTGGGGAAGTGGAAGCGAGACCAGGGAAGATTATTTTTCTTGCTTCCCGTAGAATAAAGTTTAAAAAAGTAAATAAAATAAATTAATAATAACAACGTATAGGTATTGAAGAAAAAGTAAAAAAAAAAGTAATTGTAAAATACAATTACAATTACCATTGCAATTACTAATTGTAATAGTAATCGCCAATTACTTTTGAATAAAGTAATTGTAATAAAAAAATTCGATTACAATTACTTTGAAATGTAATGGTTTCCATCGCAATTACAATTAAAGTAATTGTAATTGCAACATGAAATTACATTTTAATGTAATTGTAATTTAATTACTTGTAATTTAATTACTGCCCAACTCTGAACTAGGTTATCGTTTTTTGTCTTCTTTACAAGCAAAATGGCCTATGGGATCCCTAAAATGAGTTATATATACAATATTATCAACCAAAGCTATATTTTGTATGAAAATGATATTAAAACCAACATTCCATATAACTGAAGTTGGAAAGGATTTGAGTTTCGAGGCACGTCCCTTTTGGGGAAAACGAGTGTCTCTGTCTAAAACTTAATAAGACGATTTGAGCAAGTTTGAATGCCTGTAAATTAATTAACATTTTATGGTAAAAATCGTTCTTGTGACTTTTTTTTCGTAAAATTAGTAAAAATTCGAAAATTTTCTCCTTTTAGAACGTAAAGAAGTAGGAATGTAGCTTTGGAAATTCAGTTTTACGCGTAGCTTAGTGAAGAAGAAGAAAAAAAACATGAGGCATTATATGAAAAGTTCTCCCTCGTGGAGAAAATATCCTGTTCTGTGAGTGACATGAAACTTCATGTGTGAAATCGCTTCTAATAAGCTCTCTATAAAAAAGTTTTTCTTGTATAAAAGTATTCAATGACATAAAGAAAAAAAATTTTTTTTTCCTTTTTATTTTTATTTTTTAACGTTTTTAGATGCAATACTATTCTGGGAGATTTTCAAAAATTTACACTTTAATATTTAAAAAAATGCTTTATAGGTTGATATCTTCTCCAGCCATTTGTACTCGGAAGCCGAGAACAGTTTCGTGTTACTAGCTCCTAAAAGCGTGTTCTCGACCACTTCTGTCTCGTGTTTTATTTTTGAATTTATTTTTAGAACTGTCCGACTTCATGATGTAAATTTTTATACCCGAACATAATTTATAGTAGAACACTTCAACTTTTTCATTTTGGTGACTAAAAGTTTTTTCGGTCAAAAAAATCTACATTTAAATTTTGGATTTTCATGAGTTGAACGGCCGGGGGGAAAAAAGATGAAAGTCACTTTTCAGATATAATCGCTATCTAGGGGCTATGAAGGAGTACTATCGGGGGAAAATAGGTGTTACAAGCATTACAATAGGATATTACAAAAGGATTAATGGAAATCTTTGTTTTTCATTTTTCTCAAAATCTCAGGTCACTTTCATCTTTTTTCCCCCTGGAACTTCATGTACACGTGCGTTTTATACCAGTTAACCGGTTTCAAAGGGGATTTACAATGGCGTCATTTTAAATACTTAAATCGTCCTTTTGAATACAAAATGAGGCTTGATTGACTAATTGGTCGACTTTTGATGTTAAGCCTTCTTAATTGTCCACTTTAGTTTTTAGAGCAACTTAGTCGTTTTGTTTCTCCATAACACGTTGCTGGGGAGAAAAAGTTCAGTGGGTTTTTTTGCGATAACTCAAGAAATAATAGTCCTAGAATTTTTTAAATTATTCCATTGCATTTCTCATGCCATTTCACATGGGAATACATATCGTTTTAGTCAACTTTTAAAAAAATGAATTTTCGCTCGTTTTAACTACAGTTCAAGAGCAGGGTCAAAGCGGTCATCATATTTTGCTTTTTTGGCCCAAAATAGGGGGGGTTACGATTTAACTTTTTTTTCTGCTCCTTCGTCCAAGCGAGATAGAAAAATTATTTTGGCTTTCCGGATCGAAAACCTAAAATAACTTAATAGATTTAGAAACTACATCAAAAATAAAGGTGAGTTACCATTTAACTTTTTTCTCTATCGTCAACCGTTTTCGATCTAACCAGGGGGGACACTGGTAAGTTGAAACCCTGCGTTGGTAATTTTTATGCCTCATACCAAAGAGTGGTAAATAATAGTTAATATAAAATTACCTACAGGTTTCATTATTCGTCTTTCTTCTTATATAATTTTCGGTCTATTTATACATTTTATTTCTGAATCTGGTTCAAGTTATCGTTAATAATATACCTGAGGTGCTTTTCAGACAAGGCTTTCGTTAATTTTAACCAATTTACTGTTTTAAACTCAAGTGATGGTTATATATTTAAATCATCCTTGACATGGAAATCCCTTGATGGCTTACTTTGAATAATTTTAGTCTTAAATCAAAAATAGTTTAAGCTTGTCTAAAATTAAACGCTTTTGTATTGTGCAATTCAGAAATTCCGAGGAAACAAGATAAAAAAGGAAGATTAAGGTGATATGTACAGGGGCGGACTGGGACCTTAGGGTGTGGGTGGGTTTTCAGTTAAGGGGGCGCCCGTGGATGGGGGGGGGATGGGGCGCAGAAAATTGCTATTTTCTGGAAAACTTAGGAAATAACTTTTTCAATTCTGAAAATTAGGCATTTATAACTGTTGATTTTGAGGTTTTTGACGAAAATTAGGCTTTTTAAATGTTGATTTTGAGGTTTTTGACGAAAATTAGGCATCATAAATATTGATTTTGTGGGGTTTTTTTGACGAAAATTAGGCTCTAAAAATGTTGATTTTGAGGTTTTCGACGAAAATTAGGCTTTTTAAATGTTGATTTTGAAGTTTTAGGACGAAAATTAGGCTTCATAAATGTTGATTTCAAGGTTTTTTTTGACAAAATTGGGCTTTAAAAATGTTGATTTTGAGGTTTTTTGACGAAAATTAGGATTTAAAATGTTGATTTTGAGGTTTTTTTACGGAAATTAGGCTTTACTAATGTTGATTTTGAGGTTTTTCACGAATTTTTGGGAATATTTGCCAAAAAATAAAATAAAAATAAAAATAAAAAAATAAAAAATAAAAATAACCCTCTATGTATAATAAGGCCTCTGTGTATTCTCGTGGGGCGCGGGTAGGTTCTGTCCACCCGCCCCCTCCGGGCCAGTCCGCCCCTGGATATGTACATATATATATATTTTGTCCTTAATGATGTGTTAAAAACGACCCTTTTCAATCTTTGTGCCTTTATAGGAACGTTAATGTTTTAAAATTATTTAAAAAATTCATCCCAAGGAATGTTTTGTGGAAATATGGCGGTACGTAAGTGATAACATAAGTAATAAAAAAGCTCACGAATCATTTCTTTTTTTCATAAAACGAAGAAGGGGAAAAAAAACTCATTATGAAACCCTAAAGAATAAAAGGGCCCAACCGCGAAATGAAGTAGGGCCGACCGTGCTGGGTGTTTCATTAGTATTGCAAATGGTGGAAATCCATATTTCTTTCATACCGGTTCAACAATCAAGTTTATTGCCCCTTTTTATCCTTGAAGCTCTAATACCCTACCTTCCTTCTTATTTTAATGACACGATAATAACACGATATGAAGGGCCAGGGGGGAAAAATGATGAAAGTGACCAGTGATTTCGAAAAAAATTAAAAACAAAGTTTGATTTCTATACTTTAGTAATATCCTTTTGAAATGATTGTAACATTCATCTATTTCCCCCCTTGTTTTTCTACCAGATGATAGTACTCCTTCATAGCCCCTAGATGGCGCTAATATCTCAAAATCGACGAAAAAGTGACTTTCATCTTTTTACCCCCTTGTTCTACCAGACTATAGTCTTCCTTCATAGCCCCTAGATAGCGCTAATATCTCAAAATCGACGAAAAAGTGACTTTCATCTTTTTCCCCCCTGACCCTTCAATATGTATGTCAGAGAAAAAACACGACTAAAAAGACAACGGTTTGCATCTTCTATAAAGAATTTGAAAAATGACTTATTATAGGGTGAAACTGGTCGAGAAGTCTTATTTTTTAAGCACCTTCTAAACTTTTGTCCTGAGACCCCATAAGCCTCCAAGTTAAGCACTTCACACCATCTTGGACCAGGTGTTGGAAAAGTTTCAAAACGATCGGTGGGAGGGAAAAAAAAATCATAACAGTTGAAATCTTTCAAATATATCAGCCAAAAGATATTTCTTAAATGTATTAAATCCTCAAAATACAAAGGTATTTGTTTAACTGGGAATTTAAAGGGAATATAGCGTATTCACCTCAGTAATTATTGATCAATTTTGGCGTCCCAAAGCATTAAATTTTCTTTAGGATCTGACAACTGTGAAATTTCAATGAAAATAAGCTTTTCGAGCTCTATGGAACTTTGAAGTTTTATTGGCGTGAATTAAAAAAAAAAAAAATCACTTTTTTAGAGGTATTAGATTTTAAAAAATTATTGAAAACGTAATCGTTAAACGTTTGAAATATATTTCCGAAATATCTCTTCGGGGTTCATCCTCCCTGATTTTTCATGAATATTAACATTTTCAGAACCGCCAATGTAAATTCTGAATGCAAAGGACCTTCGGCTTTAATATCAAGAGATTTATTCAGAGGCACAAAACATTCCCTATCCGACTTTCGGTAAATATGATTCAACAGTACACAAAATGAGGAGGGGAAAATCATTGGCGAATTTCCGTCTGAAATTGAGATAGGTATTGAGGTTGAACTTGTTCGATCCAATCGGAAATCCGACCTTACGTCTGTCAAGGGTTCCATGCATCAAATAAAAACACCGTGTCATCCCTAGCTAAAGAATTTTATTAGTTATATCCACCCGGTACCCTCATAAATAATAATAATATTCGCTTTATAAAATAGGGTTTGAAAATGATATGTGGATAACAAAAATACCTTTATAAGGTGATTTATTTCCTGACTTTTTTAAAAATAATTATTCAACTCATTTCCAGTTGGGGAAATGACCGGCTGGATATGTAACACTGGAAGCTTAAAAGGCGGTAATCGTAGGAAGGTAACTTAAGCTTTATTGATTGGAGTGTCGTCCGGGGCAGGTGAGAATTTCACCTCCCTCAAACCAACACTCCCGCCAGTTTATCCCAAGTCATCCTGGGGTTACTTATCAGCTGTTATTCCACAAGTTTTCAAGTGAGGGGAGTCCCAATCGAAACAATCAATTAGTTCATTATCGAAAATAATGAGTTTAGTATGTAAACAATTTATTTTTTTACTAAGGAAGTAAGTGTAAGACACTCTGTATTTTATGTAAGACACTAGGTGTTATATGTAAGACACAAGGTGTTATGTGTAAGACGCCAGGTCTTATATGTAAGACACCAGGTCATGTAATACAACAGGCCATGTAAGACACCAGTTCTTATATGTAAGACACCAGTTCTTATATGTAAGACAACAGTTCTTAAATGTAAGACACCAGTTCTTAAATGTAAGACACCAGTTCTTAAATGTAAGACACCAGTTCTTATATGTAAGACACAAGCTCTTAAATGTAAGACACCAGTTCTTAAATGTAAGACACCAGTTCTTATATGTAAGACACCAGCTCTTATATGTAAGACACCAGCTCTTAAATGTAAGACACCAGCTCTTAAATGTAAGGCACCAGTTCTTAAATGTAAGACACCAGTTCTTAAATGTAAGACACCAGTTCTTAAATGTAAGACACCAGTTCTTAAATGTAAGACACCAGTTCTTAAATGTAAGACACCAGTTCTTAAATGTAAGACACCAGCTCTTAAATGTAAGACACCAGCTCTTATATGTAAGACACCAGCTCTTATATGTAAGACACCAGCTCTTAAATGTAAGACACCAGCTCTTATATGTAAGACACCAGCTCTTAAATGTAAGACACCAGTTCTTATATGTAAGACACCAGTTCTTATATGTAAGACACCAGTTCTTATATGTAAGACACCAGTTCTTATATGTAAGACACCCGCTCTTATATGTAAGACACCAGCTCTTATATGTAAGACACCAGCTCTTATTTGTAAGACACCAGCTCTTATTTGTAAGACACCAGCTCTTATTTGTAAGACACCAGCTCTTATTTGTAAGACACCAGCTCTTATTTGTAAGACACCAGCTCTTACATGTAAGACACCAGCTCTTAAATGTAAGACACCAGTTCTTAAATGTAAGACACCAGTTCTTAAATGTAAGACACCAGTTCTTAAATGTAAGACACCAGTTCTTAAATGTAAGACACCAGTTCTTAAATGTAAGACACCAGTTCTTATATGTAAGACACCAGTTCTTATATGTAAGACACCAGTTCTTATATGTAAGACACCAGTTCTTAAATGTAAGACACCAGTTCTTATATGTAAGACACCAGTTCTTATATGTAAGACACCAGTTCTTATATGTAAGACACCAGTTCTTATATGTAAGACACCCGCTCTTATATGTAAGACACCAGCTCTTATATGTAAGACACCAGCTCTTATATGTAAGACACCCGCTCTTATTTGTAAGACACCAGCTCTTATTTGTAAGACACCAGCTCTTACATGTAAGACACCAGCTCTTAAATGTAAGACACCAGTTCTTAAATGTAAGACACCAGTTCTTAAATGTAAGACACCAGTTCTTAAATGTAAGACACCAGTTCTTAAATGTAAGACACCAGTTCTTATATGTAAGACACCAGCTCTTATATGTAAGACACCAGTTCTTAAATGTAAGACACCAGTTCTTAAATGTAAGACACCAGTTCTTAAATGTAAGACACCAGTTCTTAAATGTAAGACACCAGTTCTTAAATGTAAGACACCAGTTCTTAAATGTAAGACACCAGCTCTTATATGTAAGACACCAGCTCTTATATGAAAGACACCAGTTCTTATATGTAAGTCACCAGTTCTTATATGTAAGTCACCAGTTCTTATATGTAAGACAACAGGTCTTATATGTAAGACAATAGGGCTTATATGTAAGGCACCAGGGGTGTATGTGCGTATATGTGTATGTGAGTGTATGTGTGTAAATATGTGTATGTGTGTGTATGTACGTGTGTCCGTGGGACATTTTGTCAAATGTCCCAATATGTAAGACATCAGTTTGAAATGTATGACACCAATTCTTATATGTAAGACACTAAAACTTTTATATATAAGACACTCTGTCTTTTATGTAAGACACTCTGTATTTCATTTAAGATACTCTGTACCTTCGTCCGGAAAGTGTTAATGTTGCTTTTTTTCAATTACGTACCTGTGATTGGTATTTATTATTAAGTATATATTATTACGTATTATATTACGTACCTATTCACTTGAAATATATTACTATGGTATTGTCTTTCCTTTTTTTACTAAAAAAAAAAATAAAAAAAAAGGCATTTTAGTTTGTAAATTAAGGTCTGCGCTCTTTACAAAAAGAACAAAGAGCTCAAGGAGGAAAACAAACAGATCCGATTTTACTCAAGCTATGCTAAGAAGTTGTGGTTGGAATTTTAGGCTACGGACCCGTTTTCCATTCAGTTTTTATATAAATGCTGATAAAGATGAGAAACCGAGTAGGTATTTTGTTAATTTTTTAAAATAAATATTTAAAATCTTCGTTTGTTTTTTGTGCGAATCCAAACTCCTTTTTCTTTTATAGAAACACTAATATTTAATATCTAATATTTAATGAGAGGTGGATTATTTGCCACAAAATTTTTCGAACAAATTATAATTTATAATCAAAATCTTCACAAAAGGCTAAAATCTATACTGTTGGAAAGCCTATTAAATGAGAAAACTTCTCCGCCTATCGTCGACTCTTTACAAAGTTTTCTGAGACCATGAAGGCTCAAAGGATTAAACATTTTTTATAGTTCAAAAATACGACTTTCTTCGAGGAATCCTTTTTATTAGCTTAATTAAGCTAAATTGATTAAACTAAGTGCTAACCTTGATATCGTCAATATTTTTGACCTTTAGTACACGTGGACTGTATGATATATCAAATATAAGAACAACACGTGTTTCAATGAGCATACATATTGAAAAGACACGGAGCGCTTTAAAAGTTAATTCAAGTTTGAGAGGAACTATGAATACATGAAATCCTCATACGTGTTAAACAACCTGTTAAAGAGATAATAATCATCAAATTTACCTGTTTTGTATTATCAAAATGAGATGTAAACATTTCGATGGTAAATTTACATAAGTGTGTATGATAGTGTAAGCCCATGAATGGATTCTGTAAGTGCAAATTGCCTGTCAGCAGCATTCTGACCTCCTTTTCTCCAACAGTTTCCTTCTCACTAGATGACAGGCGGAAGAAAAACAACTCGCTTTAAGAAAATATTATGCATAAAATATAAATCCAAGTAAGTTATAAATAGCTAATTTTTAACCTTCCATTTTGAAGTATAATTTATATGTTAAATTGATAATCCGTGGTTTATAGAATAAAATAACGACTTTGGGGAAAAAGGGCTATTGAATGTAAGCTTGTAGCTTTTATTTTATTAATGATGCTATGTCGGAAGAAGAACGAGAAGGTGACCGATGGTTTTATCTCACAGTGGTTATTAATGTTTTCGCCCAAAGGAGCCAATAAGTAGAATTTCGTGAAAACTAAAATTACTTGGGATACTTTTTTTTTTCTCTCTTTGGAGTCTACATTACCATTCACTGAGCATATACAATACTAGAATAGATATTAAAAAAAAGTTCAATGCTTGCTATTCACTGTATGGAACGTATATTCCCTACCTAATTTTTTTCTTCTTTTTTATTACCAGAATAGAAAAGTATAGATGAGAACTACATAGTATGGTGTTTTTAAAAAATATCAAACTCTGATATTTTCCCTCTAACCATGACGTTTTGACAAATATTTCTTGATAAAAATTCTTCATCTACTTTCAAAACTCATTTACGTAATCAAATTTAGAATGAAAATAGACATTTTATATAAATGAAATGCAAAATTTAGACATATTCTACGTACGTTCTCTGGAAAAATACGGATGATAAAAAATAAATCCGAATTTCAAAAGAAAAGACAGTCGGGGTCACCTAAATGAATATTTTATCAAGAAACATTCTTTGTTCAACAATGAAGTAAAATATAGAACTGCACGCAACAATCCGACTAGGTACCTACGTAGGTAATACTTGGCTCAAGATGGGTCCAAAACTTTTTTTCCCCCAAATAAAAAGATTGTAAAAAAGTAAAAATAGGTCGAGAAAATTAATAATTTATTTTTATGAATACTTTATACAAGCGCATTATTCTCACAATAATTGATGAGGTTATAAAGATAAAATGCGGCTTTCGCTCAAAAAGAATCGCTCCGAGTCACCGTTTGGACCTTAAGTTGAAAAAAGACACCAGTTGCATTTTTAATCGTTTCGTTGCCTCTAAAAGGGAGTTTTCCCCTCCGTTTCGTCCCATTCAACGCATCAGTCCATCTAACTTACGTTAAAGAATTATTATCACTTTCAGCATACGTTACGTCTTTTTTTAAAAAGGACAGAATTGTTTCTCCAAACATCTTCAGGTCTTATTTTGAGCAAGCAGATTAGCGATAATGAAGCTGCTTTCAGGACTCCACAGGCGATTTTCTTGGATGGAATCTCACAAAAAAATCCTTTTTACCCTTATCTTATTTTTCATATTTTCCGTCGTTGAAACTGGCAAAAGATTTCAAAGTACTATCCTTTCTGTATGTAGGTGCCTAGTAGCTTTATGTAACAATAGATCCTTAAAGTTCATGAATGGGACTTGCTAAAGATCCCTTAGTGACAAATTAGTAGACCACTCCAATGCTCTTTTCGATCTCACATCACCATAAAATGATATAAATGCCCATCTTTCAAAAGAAGGCTTTTAAAACTGCAGTCCTTTACTATTTTGTATAGAAACACGTCACCTGAAGATGGTATAGGTAGGAAGATCTTATGATTAGGATATTACTCTGTCTGCAAAGTGTCTTAACTTGTTAAAAAGGATCAAAATCTGGCTGAAAAGGGTCTTTTTTTTCTCGATAAGGGACAAAATCTGTCTGAAAAGTGTCTTTCCTGGTCAAAAAAGTCAAAATCTGGCTGAAAAGGGTCTTTTTTTTCTCGAAAAAAGGATCAAAATCTGGCTGAAAAGGGTCTTTTCTTCTCAAAAAAAGGTTCAAAATCAGAAATGGATCTTTTCTTCTCGAAAAAACTTTCAAAATCAGAAAAGGGTCTTTTCTTCTGAAAGGGGTCAAAGTCAATCAAAAAAGTGTCTTTCACTTGCCAAAAAGTCAAAATCGCTGAAAAGGGTCTTTTCCTTGCTTGAAAAAAAGTCAAAATCTGGCTGAAAAGGGTCTTTTCCTATCTGAAAAAAGTTTCAAACTCAGACTGGAAAGGGGATTTTCTTCTGAAAAGGGTCAAAGTCTATCCAAAAAGTGTTTTTCCTTGTCTAAAAAGTGAACATCTGGCTGAAAAGGGTCTTTTCTTCTGAAAGGGGTCAAAGTCAATCAAAAAAGTGTTTTTCTTGTTAAAAAAAATCAAAATTTGGCTGAAAATGGTCTTTTCCTATTGAAAAAAGTTTCAAAATCAGGCTGAAAAGGGTCAAAATCTATCCAAAAAGTGTTTTTCTTTGCCAAAAAAGTCGAAATCTGGCTGAAAAGGGTCTTTTCCTATTGAAAAAAGTTTCAAAATCAGGCTGAAAAGGGTATCTTCTTCTGAAAGGGGTCAAAGTCTATCCAAAAAGTGTTTTTCCTTGTCAAAAAGTGAACATCTGGCTGAAAAGGGTCTTTTCTTCTGAAAGGGGTCAAAGTCAATCAAAAAAGTGTTTTTCTTGTTAAAAAAAAATCAAAATTTGGCTAAAAATGGTCTTTTCCTATCGAAAAAAGTTTCAAAATCAGGCTGAAAAGGGTCAAAATCTATCCAAAAAGTGTTTTTCTTTGCCAAAAAAGTCGAAATCTGGCTGAAAAGGGTCTTTTCCTATTGAAAAAAGTTTCAAAATCAGGCTGAAAAGGGTATCTTCTTCTGAAAGTGGTCAAAGTCTATCCAAAAAGTGTTTTCCCTTGTCAAAAAAGTCAAAATCTGACTGAAAAGGGTCTTTTCTTCTGAAAGGGGTCAAAGTCAATCAAAAAAGTGTTTTTCTCGTTAAAAAAAATCAAAATTTGGCTGAAAATGGTCTTTTCCTATCGAAAAAAAGTTTCAAAATCAGGCTGAAAAGGGTCAAAGTCTATCCAAAAAGTGGTTTTCCTTTCCAAAAAAGTCGAAATCTGGCTGAAAAGGGTCTTTTCCTATTGAAAAAAGTTTCAAAATCAGGCTGAAAAGGGTATCTTCTTCTGAAAGGGGTCAAAGTCTATCCAAAAAGTGTTTTCCCTTGTCAAAAAAGTCAAAAGCTGACTGAAAAGGGTCTTTTCTTCTGAAAGGGGTCAAAGTCAATCAAAAAAGTGTTTTTCTTGTTAAAAAAAATCAAAAATTGGCTAAAAATGGTCTTTTCCTATTGAAAAAAGTTTCAAAATCAGGCTGAAAAGGGTCAAAATCTATCCAAAAAGTGGTTTTCCTTTCCAAAAAAGTCAAACTCTGGCTGAAAAGGGTCTTTTCCTATTGAAAAAAGTTTCAAAATCAGGCTGAAAAGGGTATCTTCTTCCAAAAGGGGTCAAAGTCTATCCAAAAAGTGTTTTCCCTTGTCAAAAAAGTCAAAATCTGACTGAAAAGGGTATTTTTTTCTAGAAAAAAGGATCAAAGTTTGGCTGAAAAGGGTCTTTTCTTCTCGAAAAAAGGTTCAAAATCAGAAATGGGTCTTTTCTTCTCGAAAAAACTTTCAAAATCAGAAAAGGGTCTTTTCTTCTGAAAGGGGTCAAAGTCTATCCAAAAATTGTTTTTCCTTGTAAAAAAAGTCAAAATCTGGCTGAAAAGGGTCTTTTCTTATCGAAAAAAGAATCAAAATCAGACTGGAAAGGGTCTTTTCTTCTGAAAAGGGTCAAAGTCTATACAAAAAGTGTTTTTCCTTGTCAAAAAAGTCAAAATCTGGCTGAAAAGGGTCTTTTCTTCTGAAAGGGGTCAAAGTCAATCAAAAAAGTGTTTTTCTTGTTAAAAAAAATCAAAATTTGGCTGAAAATGGTCTTTTCCTATTGAAAAAAGTTTCAAAATCAGGCTGAAAAGGGTCAAAATCTATCCAAAAAGTGTTTTTCTTTGCCAAAAAAGTCAAAATCTGGCTGAAAAGGGTCTTTTCCTATTGAAAAAAGTTTCAAAATCAGGCTGAAAAGGGTATCTTCTTCCAAAAGGGGTCAAAGTCTATCCAAAAAGTGGTTTTCCTTTCCAAAAAAGTCAAAATCTGGCTGAAAAGGGTCTTTTCCTATTGAAAAAAGTTTCAAAATCAGGCTGAAAAGGGTATCTTCTTCCAAAAGGGGTCAAAGTCTATCCAAAAAGTGTTTTCCCTTGTCAAAAAGTCAAAATCAGGCTGAAAAGGGTCAAAATCTATCCAAAAAGTGTTTTTCTTTGCCAAAAAAGTCGAAATCTGGCTGAAAAGGGTCTTTTCCTATTGAAAAAAGTTTCAAAATCAGGCTGAAAAGGGTATCTTCTTCTGAAAGGGGTCAAAGTCTATCCAAAAAGTGTTTTCCCTTGTCACAAAAGTCAAAATCAGACTGAAAAGGGTCTTTTCTTCTGAAAGGGGTCAAAGTCAATCAAAAAAGTGTTTTTCTTGTTAAAAAAAAATCAAAATTTGGCTGAAAATGGTCTTTTCCTATCGAAAAAAAGTTTCAAAATCAGGCTGAAAAGGGTCAAAGTCTATCCAAAAAGTGGTTTTCCTTTCCAAAAAAGTCAAAATCTGGCTGAAAAGGGTCTTTTCCTATTGAAAAAAGTTTCAAAATCAGGCTGAAAAGGGTATCTTCTTCCAAAAGGGGTCAAAGTCTATCCAAAAAGTGGTTTTCCTTTCCAAAAAAGTCAAAATCTGGCTGAAAAGGGTCTTTTCCTATTGAAAAAAGTTTCAAAATCAGGCTGAAAAGGGTATCTTCTTCCAAAAGGGGTCAAAGTCTATCCAAAAGTGTTTTCCCTTGTCAAAAAAGTCAAAATCAGGCTGAAAAGGGTCAAAATCTATCCAAAAAGTGTTTTTCTTTGCCAAAAAAGTCGAAATCTGGCTGAAAAGGGTCTTTTCCTATTGAAAAAAGTTTCAAAATCAGGCTGAAAAGGGTATCTTCTTCTGAAAGGGGTCAAAGTCTATCCAAAAAGTGTTTTCCCTTGTCACAAAAGTCAAAATCTGACTGAAAAGGGTCTTTTCTTCTGAATGGGGTCAAAGTCAATCAAAAAAGTGTTTTTCTTGTTAAAAAAAAATCAAAATTTGGCTGAAAATGGTCTTTTCCTATCGAAAAAAAGTTTCAAAATCAGGCTGAAAAGGGTCAAAGTCTATCCAAAAAGTGGTTTTCCTTTCCAAAAAAGTCAAAATCTGGCTGAAAAGGGTCTTTTCCTATTGAAAAAAGTTTCAAAATCAGGCTGAAAAGGGTATCTTCTTCCAAAAGGGGTCAAAGTCTATCCAAAAAGTAGTTTTCCTTTCCAAAAAAGTCAAAATCTGGCTGAAAAGGGTCTTTTCCTATTGAAAAAAGTTTCAAAATCAGGCTGAAAAGGGTATCTTCTTCCAAAAGGGGTCAAAGTCTATCCAAAAAGTGTTTTCCCTTGTCAAAAAAGTCAAAATCAGGCTGAAAAGGGTCAAAATCTATCCAAAAAGTGTTTTTCTTTGCCAAAAAAGTCGAAATCTGGCTGAAAAGGGTCTTTTCCTATTGAAAAAAGTTTCAAAATCAGGCTGAAAAGGGTATCTTCTTCTGAAAGGGGTCAAAGTCTATCCAAAAAGTGTTTTCCCTTGTCACAAAAGTCAAAATCAGACTGAAAAGGGTCTTTTCTTCTGAAAGGGGTCAAAGTCAATCAAAAAAGTGTTTTTCTTGTTAAAAAAAAATCAAAATTTGGCTGAAAATGGTCTTTTCCTATCGAAAAAAAGTTTCAAAATCAGGCTGAAAAGGGTCAAAGTCTATCCAAAAAGTGGTTTTCCTTTCCAAAAAAGTCAAAATCTGGCTGAAAAGGGTCTTTTCCTATTGAAAAAAGTTTCAAAATCAGGCTGAAAAGGGTATCTTCTTCCAAAAGGGGTCAAAGTCTATCCAAAAAGTGTTTTCCCTTGTCAAAAAAGTCAAAATCTGACTGAAAAGGGTCTTTTCTTCTCGAAAAAATGATCAAGATCTGGCCGAAAAGGGTCTTTTCTTCTCGCAAAAAGGTTCAAAATCAAAAAATGGTCCTTTTCTTCTCAAAAAGGGTCAAAATCTGTTCAAAAAGTGTTCATCCTTGTCAAAAAATTTAGAAAAAAATTATCATATTTTGGACCCTAAAAATTAATCATACGCTAAACCATTAGAATTTGAGACTTAATTAGGATGTGAAAATGTAAGAGTATTTTGTGGCATCGAAAGATAAGTTAAGTGTAACCAAATATCTTTGATGCGAATATGTGAAGTATTAGGTCGAGTCGTGGATTAAAGGTCACGAGCTCTTCAACCGGGTTTCTTTGCAAGGGTAAGAGGGTCGCCTGTAGATGGCGACTCGGATCATACTAATCGTATTCCCTTATTTACCACCTCGATAGGGACATCGAATAACAATAATTTAACTAAAAGGAAGAAGGCAGGTGCAGAAGTGAACTTGTTGACACCCGACTAGTTAACAGATTGCGGGGAAAAAGGAAGAGGGCATGCGCGACGAGGTTGGGGGCCCCAGAGAACACTGTTCTCTCGGTCAGTTTTCAGGAAGAGCTATGGAAGAGCATAGCTAGTGAGCGGAATCCACTCCGTATGCTATGGCTTCTACATACTCCTCTTTTCTCATTCTCGTCACAATCCTGCACAGTAAGTTAATTATCATTTAATTTATTATTTTTACATATATATTTTTTGCATATAACACAAATTTTACTCGACTCATCCTTCTTTCCTGTTAAATATTCCGTTTGCCCTTATCTAAATCAATTTGTTTACAATTTTTTCATAATTTCTTAAAAAATTTATTTTTTGATAAATATTATAAAAACGGATATTTTTTGAAAATCTTTAAGCGGCGTTTATGTTCTGATTTTCCCGCTCAGTTCAGGAGCAATACGTTTGCCAAGGAGGAGTGCCAACCCCAATGATTACGTGAAGCTCCTTTGTAATTTGGGCAAGTGGTCACTTTGCGCTCGTAAAACTTGAAGATAAATTTCATGCAATTAAGCCTTAGAAGGTTTTTATTAACAATTTTATAGAGAAGTTTGATTTTACAATTTAAAAAATTAATATAAAAAATATCCGAAAAAATAGTATTCCACATTAACTTAGCTATGAATTTTATTCCTAAAGAATTATCGATGAATTTTATTCTTGAAGAATCAGCAACTTTATTTTTGAAGAATTAACAATTTTATTCTTGAAGAATTAGCAATTTTATTATTGAAGAATTAGCAATTTTATTCTTGAAGAATGAGCTATGAATTTTATTCTTTAAGAATTAACTATGGATTTTATTCTTGAAGAATCAGCAATTTTATTCTTGAAGAATTAGCAATTTTATTCTTGAAGAATTAGCAATTTTGTTCTTGAATAACTAGCATTTTTATTCTCGAAGAATTATCTATGAATTTTATTCTTGAAGAATCAGCAATTTTGTTCTTGAAGAATTAGCAATTTTATTCTTGAAGAATGAGCTATGAATTTTATTCTTTAAGAATTAACTATGGATTTTATTCTTGAAGAATCAGCAATTTTATTCTTGAAGAATTAGCAATTTTATTCTTGAAGAATTAGCAATTTTGTTCTTAAATAACTAGCATTTTTATTCTTGAAGAATTAGCTATGAATTTTAATCTTGAAGAATCAGCAATTTAATTCTTGAAGAATGAGCTATGAATTTTATTCTTTAAGAATTAACTATGGATTTTATTCTTGAAGAATCAGCAATTTTATTCTTGAAGAATCAGCAATTTTATTCTTGAAGAATTAGCAATTTTATTCTTGAAGAATTAGCAATTATATTCTTGAATAACTAGCAATTTTATTCTTGAAGAATTAGCTGTGAATTTTATTCTTGATGAATGAGCAATTATTTTTATTCTTTAAGAATCAGCTATTAATTTTAGTCTTATTGTGCTTTTATGGCTATAAAGAATTTTGAATTTAGAAATAATAAAAATTTCGATTTATTTCGTGAATTTATATCATATGTGTGGATCCCCACATATTATTAAATTAGTCTTTTATTACAAATATTATTTATATTCCTAAATAGTGATTTAAAAACACAATACATGCTTTAAATAATAAAATTGTTTACTTTTAATTATCTTCCCCTTTGAAGGGCACTATTGTGTCTCAAGTTTTTTTTTTCTTTCTTTTCCGTGAAAAATTGAACAATAGGAAAAATTACGAGTCCACGGTCCTATTTCCTGAAGTAAACAATTTAATTAGTAAAAACTTTGTTGCGACAATTTTCAATTCAGAAAGTGTTTATTCAGCTATCGAGAGGCGGATATTAGATTTTGTTCAAAACGATTCTGTTGGCAAGCCTTTTGCCTTTAGTGACAAGTAGGTTAAAAGTTAATAAAAATATATCTCCAATCTTGAAGTAGGTGCAGGAATGATTTATTTTTGTTAAAAGTAAAACAATTGAATGGCCAGGGGGAAAAAAGATGAAAGTCACTTTCGAGTCGATTTGGAGATATTAGCGCTATCAAGGGGCTATAAAGGAGTACTATCATCTGGTAGAACAACAAGGGGGATAAAAGATGAAAATCGTCCGAAATGTGCATGAAAAGATTCTGGGTAGAAATAGAATGTTAAAATAATTACAATAGGATATTACACCAGGATTAATATAAATCTTTGTTTTTCATTTTTCTCGAAATTTGGTCACTTTCATCTTTTTTTTGGCGGGGCGGAACGCTGCGTTCCTTGATGAAATATAATGCTGCAAATTGGTAACTTGGTGGTAAAAAAAAATTAAAGTAATTTATGAAGAGGTTGACTCTCAGTTCAGACACACTCTTGAAGGAAGTGGCTGGCCTCGGTGGAGGGTCGGGAAACAAAGCCGCCCTTGTAAAATACAGTCCAGGTTTATTAAAACCATTTACAACTCCACACATGAGCTTATCTTAATTATAAACCGCAGTAACTTTTTTTCCTCGCTAATCAAGTTTTTCTAAATTTAGGATTCGTCCGCCATTATATAAAATTCTTCTTGTTAATTTATAAAGCTTAGACGTAATAAAGGGTGCGTTTTAACTATATTTCAATATAACGATTTCTGTAAATTTACTCCGACAAAAACTGCTGGACCGGAATTTATGTGAATGAGTGGGTTGACAGTAATGGCACATAAAAATAAAAAGAAGAAAAATTGGTGGGTGAAAAACCTTAAAGGGAAAAAGAAAAACGTTTCATGCGAAAACGTCTCTATAACAAATTAATTGTTTTGTCCTAACGAGTAAAATTTACTCCGACGAAAACTGTTGGACTGGAATCATGTGAGTGGGTTGACAGTAATGAGTCTGTTACCTAGGTCACACTTTAAAGAATTTTCGTATTAAAAAATACAATGGTTAGCACGAAAATTTTTTCATTTTTTACATCCAACTATTTTTCCAAAACAATTTTCTTAAAAATATTGACATTTGAGTCACCTTAAATTTAATGTCATTGATATTTCTGAACATTTTTCTAATTCAAATCACGTTTTTATAAGCATTATTTTTCGAATAAAACTCAAAGAAAAGACCCACGTAAAATGTAATGAAGATGAAAACCATTTCGCTCGTTCCATATCTAGAGATTGTAATTACCGTCCCCATTAAAAATGGACGGTGACCTTTAAATATTATGGTGGGGAACCCTAATGATTACAGTTCCTAACGTTGCAGATGGTAAATGCCTTTAATTGCCTCCTTCAAATTAACTCTCTTGCTCAGATTGAACAACTATTCAAACAAATTTCTAGGCATTAATCAAAGTAATTATAATGATCATAATTTTTTTCCCCTTTCTTAATCATAAAGAATCAAAATTTTACAATATAATTATATAGTAATTAACTATATGACTGTATACTATCGCTTATATATAATATAATAACTATATAACTGTATATAACTGTATATAACTATATATAACTATATATAACTATATATAACTATATATATATAACTATATATAACTATATATAACTATATATAACTATATATAACTATATATAACTATATATAACTATATATAACTATATATAACTATATTATAACTATATAATAACTATATATAACAAATATATAATTATAAATATATTTCTATATCTTTTAGAATTGGAGTGCCATAAGGAGAAAAGATAAAAGTGACCAAAAAGTAATTTCGAGAGAGAAACAAAAAGTTAGATCTCCATTAATCCTTTTGTAATATCCAATTGTAATGCTTGTAACATTAATCTATTTCACCCCTTACCCTAATCTTTTCATGCACATTTAGGACGATTCTCATCTTTTTAACCTTTGTTGTTCTACCAGATGATAGAACTCCTTCGTAGCACTTAAAAGACAAAAAAGTGACTTTCATCTTTTTTCCCCCTGTCCCTTCATTTGAATTTTGTTGGAGACCCCTGATCTAATTGGGTTTACCTGGTAGGTGGATTATAAAATAATTGTAAGTGCGTTGGAAGGGGAGGTAGATTCGAGATCTCCCCATTATCTAAAGGCAAGTTAGATTCTAAACAACTTCGACCAAGTTTGCTCTGGGTGTTAACACTATAGCTAATTAGAGTCGGTTAGTTTTCATAATTGTCGCTTTGCTCTGGTTTTTTGTTTTCTTATTGTTTTTTTCCGGTCTGAACTCTATTCTAGGATGATATTGAAGATGTCTTGAGTACTTCATTTTATTTTGATGATAATTATATTTAATTAATGTCTTCCAAACTCGAAATTAAATTATACGGTGTAGTGGAGAAGGGAACCCAATTCCTTTTGGGGAGTGAAACGCTTGAAACCCTACCAAGTACCCTATCTTAGGCTTGCCCTTGACGCTTAAGCTCCTGATAAATATGCAGCACGCAGAGTTGGGAAAATTTCAATCTAGCCACTCGGTAGCGTTCCGCCTGCCAAAAAAATATGGAAAAATGAGCGATCATCTCTATTAATGGTCTAAATTTTGCCCTTTAAGATATGTATTAGCGAATGTTGAAAATACTGAGATTTATTTCATATTTTAATATATAAAACGTAAAATTTACAAAAAAATATTTATATTAAAGAGAAGAGAACAAAGAAGTTTAATCTTTCTTTTCTCTTCGCCGTCGTCAAAATATTATAATGTTCAAAGGACTAAGGATGGTGAAAAGAATAATAATAAAGCTTTTCATTTCATTTTTAACTAGTTAAGGTCTTAAAGTATAAATTACATATGGCGATTATAGGCAAACTAGGGTAGAAAATGGTGTATTTGAAGTACCAAATATATAAACTCCAAAAAATTCTTAATGTATTTTTGTGGGTGAACCTTAGAAAAAAAAATGTTTTTTTGCTATTAAAAAGAAATGAATAAATAAAAAACCTGGTTTGCCTTGCCTCTCAATATAACTTTTTCTGTTACATATTACTAAAATTTCATATCGCTATGTGTATGTTAGGACGTATAGGATCATCATCGTATGACATTGCTCAGGAGCTCTCTTGGAATATTTTTCTTTGTGTATTCCCCCTTTTTTTTCCATTTCCTTTTTGTATTATTAAAAGGTAGAGGGAATTCCTTAAGAGGCTTATAGGGGTCGACAAAGGATTCCATTCGTATGACTTACGTCTTAAAACTGGGGAATCGTTCAAAATACATTTACAATGTTAAACACCATTAAAATAGGTATTTCTAGAATTGTTTCAAATACGGCTTTAAAACGACTGTTCAATTAAGGGTATACAAATTGGTTAAATTGAGATCACGGCTTCATCAATCCGCTGATTTAGTATGTACAACTAAGTACGTTAGGTTCAAGACAAACTGGATCGTTTCTGAAAACCGATTAGCTTAGACCACTCGATCAAATTGCGGAATTTCATTCGAACCTAATTAGCCCAAATAGATTGCCATTTAATGGTAAGGAAGTTTATTTACTTAGTAAGAACTTTTTTTTTTTAGCGCATTGTTTGGCTACTTGGATTAATAAATCATACAAGTTGTTGAAAAGACAAAATGGCGGTCCTTTGGAGGAAATGTCGGTTTAATAAAGAAGGCAAATGCACTTTCGGTGTTTTCGAAGGGAACACACTCGCTGACTGAATCATGTAAGGACTCTACCATAGAAGGTCGATCGATTCGCTTTATTAACTGATCAAAGTCTTCTCAATTCGAGATTGCTGTATCTAAGGGGCATTTTAATCTTCTTTGCTGGTTGGTAACCACTAATCAGTGGGTTAGAAGATTTCGACCATCTATTTTGGGCTTGTCATTTCCCTCAATCGTCCAAAACTAGAATTTTAAGCTTGTTAATTAAAAAAAAACTAGTAGCAGAGATTTAAATATGTTTGAAGTGATATTTCAATGTAGGTTTCTATATGAATAGCCAGGGGGAAAAAAGATGAAAGTCACTTTTTAGTCGATTTTGAGATATTAGAGCTATCTAAGGTTTCTGAATGAGTACTATCATCTGGTAGAACAACAAGGGGGAAAATAGATGAAAGTCACTTTTTCGTCGATTTTGAGATATTAGGACTATGAAGGAGTACTATCATCTGGTAGAACAACAAGGGGGGAAAAGATGAAAGTCACTTTTTTTTGTCGATTTTGAGATATTAGAGCTATCTAAGGGTTCTGAATGAGTACTATCATCTGGTAGAACAACAAGGGGGAAAATAGATGAAAGTCACTTTTTCGTCGATTTTGAGATATTAGGACTATGAAGGAGTACTATCATCTGGTAGAATAACAAGGGGGGAAATAGATGAAAGTCACTTTTTTCGTAAATTTTGAGATATTAGGGCTATCTAGGGGATATAAAGGAGTACTATCATCTGGTAGAACAACAAGCGGGAAAAAAGATGAAAGTAACTTTTTCGTCTATTTTGAGATATTAGCGCTGTCTAGGGGTTCTGAAGGAGTACTATAATCTGGTAGAACAACAAAGGGGAGAAAAGACGAATTTTACATGCATTACAATATGATTAATAGAAATTAAACTTTTTTTTTTCTCTCTTTAAATCACTTTTTGGTCACTTTCATCTTTTTTCTTCTTGGCCTTTCATGTAGATCTCTAAGCTCGGAGCCTCCGCAATAGCGTCTTTTCCTTTGGAAATCATCTAATTATAACTATTGCAATTATTTTCTCTAATATAGATAATTTAATTGTTAACTATTTTTTTATTTATTTTCCAGCGTTGAGATTCTCATTCTCTCATGCCTATGTGCATGCATAATAAATAGCTTGTTGTTAAAAGGGTAGACAAAGGAACAGGTTTAGTCCTTGATTTCACAGCCAAGAGCGTTTTAGGTGTTAGGACTGCCTTTCGAGTAACCTTCCATTTTAAACGAGTACATACACGTTTGTTCCACCCCCTTTATACAATTTCAGAATGCCCTAATCACATTCTTCCTGTATGCAGATATTTAGTATTTGCTAAGGAAATGAAAATTTAAAATAATACTTTTTCTTTCTACAATTAAAAAAAAATTGTTGCTAATCAGTCCGGCCTTGTTTGGCCTCAGGAGCGAAATAAAGACTCTTTTTTTTTTGGTTTTTCGCCAACATCTTGAAAACCGTACGTCGTAGGCGAAAAAATATTAAGTAAACAATTAAAGCTGATTAAATTTCCTACAGATTTTATTTAGTAAGATTTTTTGTAAGACTAATCGTATCCGAGCTACGAGGCTACAAAGGGCCATACCTTGATTCAAGGGTAGATATCTTTCATTTTAAGAATATTGCTATGAATTTTTTTTTGAGTAATTTACTTCCCTGTTTTTCATAACTTTATTTTTTAAGTGCGTGATATAGCGAGAGAGTATACTCTAGATACTTAAGTAATTCAGGGTCCACTTTAAGGAGTAGCAGACCGTAAACAATTTATACATGATTGATAAGGATTTTAAAGGACTAAATTATTCAACAAAACAAAACTCTTCGATACGATTAATCTTTTTTAATACGTTTTTTTATCATTTTAAACGCGCAGGGCTGATTCGCTAGCGGTAAACATACATAATTTCATTTAAAAGATAAACACGTGAAGCGAATAACAAACCCCCTTAATCCTTACGAGGTCGATCCAAGACGACCCCATTGTTTGTTTCAACTCAGCTTCAACCAGCATTCGTAAACACATTTTAAACAAACGTTATAATTTAATTCAACACTGTACGGTTGACTAGAATAAATTATACCTTGTGAAAAAAAAAGTTGTTTAAATATGTATTGTTTTCAAGGTTTTTTATGTTGAAAATATACTTAACTTTTAGTATCATTTAGTTTACTGCATAGAATAAACGATGTATTTTTATATCTAGAATTTAAACAAAAATATGTTTTGGCAATGTTATTTTTGGATCAACACTTATCTGGAGTTAGTTTTGAGTTTAAAAAAAAAGTCCCGCGGCAGCAGTACTAAAGAGGTAGATTTCTTTCTAGATTCAATTCTATTGCACCCAGCTGATCCAAACCAACTTTAAATCTTACTTATCCACCAAAACATCACTTTTAAATTTGAAAGCGATTGGATAAACGGTTTTCGAGATTCGCAGGTTTGGCCTTAAGTACCTTAATCCTCAACGACTTAATCCTCTAGGGCATGGGTTCAATCCCAAGCTGAAGTAAAGGATTTCCTATTTCCATTGAGCTTTTGAGGGCAAAGTTCACCTCAAAATGGCACCTGGGTTTCCATCTACAATGATATAAAAAGTTTTTTTTAAACATTCTCATTGTATTTTTATAACTTTTATGTAGAGGCGGATGAGTCTCTTACGGTAGAGAGCGTAGAGAATTAAAAATAGGTAGGTTTTTACGGTTTGGAAGATAGGAGTGTGGGAGGCTTCATTCGATTAGTTTCTACAAGAACGGCTTCGAAATAAAACGGCGAACCTCTATGTTAATCCAGCAACACCGCACTACGTTGAGGGTTTAGCATTGACAATTAATCATTAAACCTTTGGATGTAATTTTTAATTATTTTAACCTAAACGTTTGTTTTAAAAGGTGCCTATGTCTATATTTAGAGATAATATTTGAATTAGGGGGGATAGTAGGGGAAGTGATGGGAGGGTGGTGATGGTAGGGGACGTGATGGGAGGATGGGGATGGGTGAGTGGGGATGGTAGGGGAAGTGATGGGAGGATGGGGATGTTAGGGGAGGGGAGGGGAGAGTGGGGATGGTAGGGGAAGTGATGGGTGGGTGGGGATGGTAGGGGAAGTGATGGGAGGGTGGTGATGGTAGGGGACGTGATGGGAGGATGGGGATGGGTGAGTGGGGATGGTAGGGGAAGTGATGGGAGGATGGGGATGTTAGGGGAGGGGAGGGGAGGGTGGTGATGGTAGGGGACGTGATGGGAGGATGGGGATGGGTGAGTGGGGATGTTAGGGGAGGGGAGGGGAGAGTGGGGATGGTAGGGGAAGTGATGGGAGGATGGGGATGTTAGGGGAGGGGATGTGAGAGTGGGGATGGTAGGGGAAGTGATGGGTGGGTGGGGATGGTAGGGGAAGTGATGGGATTGGGGGGATGGGAGGGGAAGTTATGGGATTGGGGGGATGGGAGGGGAAGTTATGGGAGGGTGATGGTGGGAGGGGAAGCGATGGGAGGGTGGGGAAATGAATGGAGGTAGGGGAAGCGATGGAGAAAGGGGAAAAAAAAAGGGTGCCTATGCCTATATTTTAGGGATAATATTTGAATACAATACAATACAATATCTATACTCAAAGGACATTGCGTTTTCTCATTTTCTTGTTTTCCGATCGACTTGAAATTTTAAGGACTTTTTTTTACCATATTAAAGATGATTTGTGCCAAATTTCAAGTCAATCGGTCCACAGGGAGCTGAGAAAACCTACTTAAGAAGAAAAAAAAGTCCCTCCATCAGCTACTTGTAGTAGTTTAAATTAGTAAAACTTGAATTGTTTATTTCGGCGGTGGTTAGGATGTAGCGTGGTTGAATGCGGTAAAGTTTATATAGGTGACCTTCCATTTCTGGATGCTGTAGATGAGGCAACTCTTGTTATACTTATTACATGGGGAAAATAATCAAAAAAGAGGAATTGTTTAAACATGGGTAGATCTGTGGATGAAAACTTAATCGCTTTTTCTCTTTTCCCTACTTCTACGATTTTTTTTGTTCAAACTTTTAATTTCGACTAGCTTGGAGCTGGTCTAGGGAAGTGGTATCTCTAAGTCAATTAATTTTTCAAATTAATTAAAATTTTTTGAAAATTTCAAATGAAAAAGAGAGCCTTTTAATTTTGTTAAGTGGAAAGGGTAGTTAGGCATCCATTTATGGTAGCATCGAATGTGTTGTGCCACTCAGGCAAAGCATCCGTCTGTTTGAATCTAACAATAAAAACTTTTACTACCACCAAGGGCCTTAGTAAAAATTCATAAGTTAAATCAAATGTTTTCCCCAAAAGTAGAGATCATTGAGATTCCTTTTTTTTTAATTTGTTTTTTACTTAAAAAAAGTCAAATATTAACATATTTGGTAAAAATATTCCTTAACAAAATGTCGAAACTGATCATCGTTGTTGCCTTAGAAAAGTTATAAATATTTGAATGAAGTTCGATAAGCTTTTTGAACTTGCTGAGCGAATCATAAATAGTCGTTTAATGGGTCATTGATTTGGAAATTTAATGTCTTCAGATTTTCCTAGATTTCCTCTTGCGTTACTAATGTAGTTAATAAAGAATGAAATGCCTATGCCAACTGGTTACATAATGACGTTCAATATTTACTGATATTAGTAATGATATTTGAAGTTCCAAGAGGAAAAAAAGATGAAAGTGACCAAAAAGTAATTTCGAGGTTTGATTTTTAGTAATCATTTTGTAATATTGTATGACATTCATCTATTTTCACCCTTGTTGTTCTACCATACTCCTTCATATCCCCTAGATGGCGCTAATATCTCAAAAGTGACTTTCATCTTTTTTCCCCCTTGTCCTTTCGGTTATTCTTGTTCGGTAACTTATTACTAAACGGAATTGGTCGGGTATGTTTGCAAAAATTATTCCTTATGTAAGGAATCCAATAATCTTCGGGCTAGGAATTGGCCTACTGGGTGCGATGGATTCGACCAATAAGGCTGCATTCCCAGAAAAAGTGGCGAGCTACCCAAAACGAGAAAGCCATAACAGTAAAAAGAACAAAATTTCGTTTATTCTCAATAAAAATATCATTTCTCCTTGTGAATTAACATATTTTTGCAGTCCAACCTTTGTTTCCCTAGTGAATGAATGGATTCGTTGTAAAATTGGTAAAAAGATGATGAAGGGGATTTTAAAATCAGAGAATGAATCCCTTATAAAAGCGTTTTTAGGGAAAACAAAGAACCTTAGTAGGTATTTACCTACTAAATACCTTTTTCTTAATATTTCAATGGTATGCAAACAAAAGGCCATTAGCAAACGATTGTTTTTTTCTCTGAAAAAAAAATGTATTCATTTCTTTTAGCTGAGGAAATTTTTTGCAATTTTAAAAATTTCAACTTCTGGGATTTTCGACAGATCAAAGTTTCGTTTTAAAGCCAATTTCATGCCTGGAATCGTCCAGTCCCACCACCCTATTACATTATAGCCTTTTCCGGAATTTGACATTTTTGATGACTCCTTAGTATATTTTAGGTGTTAAAAGATATGGAGTATCCAGGTATATCTGACAGTAAAAGGTGTGAACTTTTTTTTTCATCAGAGCTCCTGAGTCCAAAATTAACCCCTACATTTCAAAAACTTTATAACGGTTTCATTTCGCGACAAATAAAAAAAATGGCCTCCGGCAACTCTTTTATTGGGGAGAGGTTCGAACTTTGCTTCGTCAATATTCAATAACAGATTTTAATTTAGAAAATCTGTCCTTTTTATGAACGTTAAATTAAAGTGAATAACGTGAACGGAACATTGGGAAATAAATCGTTATCGGACTCCAATGCTCTGCTGGTAGGGAAAATCCCTTTAATTTTCCTTGTGGTCTCATTGGTTCTAGCAGATTCGAAAACGTGACTTGAATCTATCTCTATCACATATTACATTTGTACCTAAGGGTGCAATATCGCTTAATGAATTATTCTCTCCTGCGTAAGTTGCGTCGAAGTTTTTGCAATTTAAATGGAAGCTAGAAGTTAAATTATTCAACAAAAAAATCTTAATTTTTTCAATGAACTTTGTATAGATGGAGAAAAAAAGGAGGTTCGTTGAAAGTAATAAATAGGAAGGTACCTACGTATATTCTCGAATCTATACCTAAATTGTGCTGTCTCCATGCCAATGGCATTTCCCCACATGTCACATTCACTGCTCTGGGCCGATTTTATCATCGAACCACGATTCTGCCAAGAATTCAAATTACCCTCTTGTTCGAATTTTTTTGTTCATCAATCATAAATAATTATTGTCCTACCATTTTCTGTCCGATATTGGATATAGTAAAGATTGATATGAGCAAAAGAAAGTTCAAATTAGAGCGATGTTAAAATCGTTTTAATATTCTCTCTCTTTTATTTTTACCACATTTTTTTTTCTCCTGAAAGAGTTATCACGCTCCCACGTGTCACGAAATAAATTGTTCAGACCCTGGATACGTTGATGACCCCAGAGATTATCAAACACGTGCATGGAATCCTTCAAGCTCAATCCGCTCGCCCCCAAGTGACTTCCACTATAAGTTTCGATCGACAAAAATATGTCTAGTTCAAACCATTTTTTTTTTCTCAACATAAATATCACGAGATTTATCTACATATTTCATTTTTAAGGCTACTATGTACCTGCTTTGATCTGTTGTGTACCTGCTGTGCACCTGCTGTGTACCTTCTGTGTACCTGCTGTGTACCTGCTGTGCACCTGTTGTGTACCTGTTTTGTATGTGCTGTGCACCTGCTATGTACATGCTGTGACCTGTTGTGTACCTGCTTTGACCTGTTGTGTACCTGCTGTGTACCTGTTGTGTATCTGCTGTGCACCTGCTGTGTACCTTCTGTGTACCTGCTGTGTACCTGATATGTACCTGCTGTGTACCTGCTTTGTACCTGCTGTGCACCTGTTGTGTACCTGTTTTGTATCTGCTGTGCACCTGCTGTGTACCTTCTGTGTACCTGCTGTGTACCTGATATGTACCTGCTGTGTACCTGCTTTGTACCTGCTGTGCACCTGTTGTGTACCTGTTTTGTATGTGCTGTGCACCTGCTATGTACATGCTGTGACCTGTTGTGTACCTGCTTTGACCTGTTGTGTACCTGCTGTGTACCTGTTGTGTATCTGCTGTGCACCTGCTGTGTACCTTTTGTGTACCTGCTGTGTACCTGATATGTACCTGCTGTGTACCTGCTTTGTACCTGCAGTGCACCTGTTGTGTACCTGTTTTGTATGTGCTGTGCACCTGCTATGTACATGCTGTGACCTGTTGTGTACCTGCTTTGACCTGTTGTGTACCTGCTGTGTACCTGTTGTGTATCTGCTGTGCACCTGCTGTGTACCTGCTGTGTACCTGCTGTGGCCTGTTGTGTACCTGCTGTGCACCTGATGTGTACCTGCTGTGCACCTGCTATAAACCTGCTGTGCACCTGTTGTGCACCTGCTGTTTACCTGCTATAAACCTGCTGTGTACCTGCTGTGACCTGTTGTGCACCTGCTGTGTACCTGTTGTGTACCTGCTGTGTACCTGCTGTGGCCTGTTGTGTACCTGCTGTGCACCTGATGTGTACCTGCTGTGCACCTGTTGTGCACCTGCTGTGTACCTGCTATAAACCTGCTGTGCACCTGCTATAAACCTGCTGTGTACCTGCTGTGTACCTGATATGTACCTGCTATGAACCTGCTGTGTACGTGCTGTGACCTGTTGTGTACCTGCTGTGTACCTGCTGTGCACCTGCTGTGAACCTGTTGTTTACCTGATTTTTAACAACAATGTACCTGCTATGTACCTACAATGACCTACTTCTTTTTTGTCAAAATATTATGGTCTCTGGGCCATTTAGCCCCCTAGGCATCTCACCTTAAGCACATCTTAGTCATTCTAGTAATCACCAATTCACACAGAAGTCCAAAGTTGAGTAGACCAACGTTGAAACTTGGCTGGGTGACCACTGGAGTCATATTCATGTTTCAAACGCGGTGTTGATTTTCATTTCCAAACTCAGGGAATTCAGCTAAACCTGAGGTACGATTTAGTTAAACGAATGATTGTTTGTTTAAGACATTCGACCACGTTCTGGCCGTCCCTATAGCTTAGAAGGATCAGCTTCCCAAATCAAAACAAACGACATAAGTGACTATTAAATTGTTTAAACTGTTACATTCACACCCCAATATCAAAATGGAAATATAATTTATTTTTTTACGAAAACAAGCAATAAATAAACATTGTAGTAAGATAGGGGACTAGTGGTTTTGTTTACTGAGGTTCGAACTCGTAAATTGTGAGCTCCTGCCGGAGCCATTCAGCCATGATATCTCGTATTGACATCACATAAATAATGGCGCCGACTGCAAATATGCCTTCATTTTCTAAGAACGAATTTGTACGTCCCATGAGAATTGAGCCATTAAAACTCACGATAATGAATTATTTAATTCATCCTTTAATTAAAAACTCAATAGACTAATAGAAAATGGTTTAGTAAGCTAGTGTTTTTGACGTTGCTGATTGAGATTATCGTACCCACACGTAATTATGTTATTGGAAGTAAGCCCTCTAATACCAAACCGAAATCAATTTGACGTAATGTTGAAAATCTACTATAATTACCTAAAACAACGCCATTAGTACATACTAAATAGTAGGTGTCGTTATCCCATCTAGAACTCTGACATCAACTAGTTAGTAATCAATCAATAAAATTAAAGTTATAAGGGAAAGAAAACGAAAAAAAAGTTAGCCCTCATGTGGGATTCGAACCTACGACCTCCTGCTTACCAGGCAGACGCTATCCACTAAGCTATTGAGAGCCATTTGATGACCTCTGAGGTTTTCCTATTCATCTCCAACGCCAGTTCGTTTTTTTAACTTCTGGAATCTATTTGAGGTTGAAATCGTAGTTTCTCCTGGAAGTTAAGGATAGGTCGAAATCATGGCTTGAGCAAGAAAGAAATAGAAGAGCACCTTGGGTTAAGAGAGTTCCCAAGGGTTGGGTTTATAGTAGAGTGTTGAACGAGTAACTGTGGTTAGGAGGGCTGGAGGGGTTGTTTCTACCTTTTGCCCATTGAAAATGGTCCTTTTTTTCATTCTCGGAATTGCGTTTTATTATATGAGTTCGCCTTGGAAGGATTTTCCCTTCTCAGAAGAGTATTTTCCTCAAACGTATTTATCCACTTTATCATTTGGAAAAAATATTATTTATTCTGAATTCTTTAAATATTCTAACCTACCTTTGAGGAAAAAATCAACCCCTAACTGAATTTTATGGATTTTATTGAGTTTTCCGAAAAATATTGAAAAATTATCTTATAACGAAGGAGTTTAATGAAAAGGGACTCACATTACAAGGGTCGTCATCGACATAAAAGAAAGCTATAAAAATCAATCCCTTACGTCCTACTTTTCTTGACTCTTGAATTATGACGATAAACGAATTTTCTTTTTTTTAATGGATAAACGAGCCGAATCGTAAAATGGAAAAATATTAGCGAAAACACTTAACTTTTTATTACCTACCGCGAGTCGGCGACATAATGACTCAGATAAACGACCAAGTTATCGCCATTCAACCTGAAAGCTTTCAAACTTGACATTTTTAAGTATTATCCAAAATAGAAGAATTTTTTTTTCCTTTAGTCAAATTTTCTCCATTGCAAAACAAATAACAAATACGATTCCTTTCTGACAGCAGTCATCGGAGTGTCCGATACTGTTTCCCATGGGAGCTTTAAAACAAATAGAAAATTTCTCTTTTTCCATGGACAATGGCGGAAGGCGTACGTCAAAATATGGAGAAAAAAAAGGGGAAAAATCGTTTTTGGTGTATAAAACTATTTCCCTTAAAAAAAATTCCATTTTAGCAATTATTATCTTTAAAAAAACACAAAAAAAACACATTGATAATGAGGTCTCGTTAATAGGGACGTCGCATCACCGGTTTCCCTAAACATTTAATAACCACAGACCAAGCCGCAAACCAATGACGAAATTCTGTTCGGAAATACCCCAGTGATTACGCATGGAATTCCCTAGGTATAATAACAGTAAACGAGACTATTTTAGCAAAATATTTTTCAAACCGCAATAAATTATTTAAATTGTAATTTTTTTTGTTAAATAACTTCAGCTTTACATCAACCACATTATGTTTTACAATCTTAGATTTTTTTATTTTTTTATTTTTTTTTTCGATTTTACGTCCGGGAGGCTTAGCCCTAGGCAGGGGCGGACTGGCCGAAAGCTCAAGATTTGGGCAATTATCCCCAAAAATTCGTCAAAAACCTCAAAATCAACATTTTTGAAGCTTAATTTTGGTCAAAAAACCTCAACATTTAGGAAGCCTAATTTCGTCCAAAAAACCTCAAAATCAACATTTAAAAAGCGTAATTTTGGTCAAAAAACCTCGAAATCAACATTTATGATGCCTAATTTTTGTCCAAAAACCTCAAAATCAATAAACATTTTAAAAGCTAAATTTTGGTCAAAAAACAAAAAAAAAGAAACCCCTAAAAATCAACATTTATGATGCCTAATTTTCGTCAAAAAACCTCAAAATCAACTTTAAATTGACAATTTTTCGTCAAAAACCTCAAAATTATGGTTGTAAGACCAATTTTTGTCAAAAAATCTCAAAATCAACGTTTTAAGTGCAATTTCTATTTCAAAAACCTCAAAATCAACATTTATGATGCCTAATTTTCGTCAAAAAACCTCAAAATCAACTATGAGTTGTCAATTTTTTGTCAAAAAATCTCAAAATCAACGTTTTAAGTGCAATTTCTTTTGTCAAAAACCTCAAAATCAACATTTTAAAACCCAAATTTCATCCAAAAACCTCAAAGGTAACATTCAACACTTTGAGGATTTAATTTGTTAAAAAGGGGGGCGCTCTGTGAAAAAGTTTGGGAACCTCTGTTTTTTCCTAATATATTTTTCTAAAAGCCAATTTTCTGTTAAAATTTTTATGCCCCCACCCCCACATCCGGGAGCCCCCTTAACTGAAAACCCACCCACACCCTAAGGTCCCAGTCCGCCCCTGGCCATAGGCACGATCAGACGTGGTCAGACGTCTTATACAAATATTTGAAGCGTTTGACCTAATCGTACCTCACTAAAGGTACTCATTGCCTCAAACCCCTGTGTTGGGAGATAGGGAATACAGCGCGTATCAGAGGTGTCGCTAGGCCGTACCCCCCTAGAATCTTAGATTGACTATCTATCTGTGAAATTTAAAATATATAATATGTATATGATTTATGATTTTTATGATGATTCAGTAAATCGAAAATAATAGCCTTGCTTTATTGGACGTCTCGCTCAGAAAGAAGATAGATTGATGGGATGCTTAGGATTAAAAGATAATGAAACGAGTGAATTAGGCCTGGCTTGTTCTGGGCGTAAGTTGGTATGCTCAGTCTTCATTAGCCCTATCGATTTCCCGGATGAAAATTCCCCATCCCAATTCTGCCTTAGGAGAGAGGAGGACCTTCCTAAATAATCGACCCTAATTATTTCATCGGTGTCTGCCCTGAATTGATTTGTTATGGTTTTCATAATGAACGAGCCTTGATTATTCGATAATTTTTCTTAAACCTTTATAATAACTTGGCAATTAATAAGAGAGTTTCGGTTTTATATCACCAGAAGATCGACCATTTTGCCATTTCATCAGCTACTTCTTGTCTTATAAATTATGAACTTTGCCATCGTTATGAGTCAAGCTACGAGTAGCGTCTTTACGGCTCAATAGTTATTGAATGCCTAGTGAACAGTGGGGATGTTGGATGCAAAGCGATCAAAAATCGATTGTTTCCTGACCCTCCGGCCATTCCGAAATCACCCAGTACACTCCATGTGAGGTTACCGGCTCCAAACCTCCATTATAACAATCAACTATCCTAACAGTTCGCCATCCTCTTACGCATCATTCCATTGAAAACCTCAAAACAAAAACTCAGAAACAAGTTGCCGCCCCATTTCCTCAATGCAAAAGTCATTTCGAGGCGAAAATCCGAGAAAAAATGAATTATAAAACGGAAGTCTGATTTAATTACCGTAATGAAGATCGTTGATCCTCGTTGAAAGGAAACTTTTTGTCTTTTTCTTCTTTAAAAACGATATCATGTTATGCATACACACTTTGTTTACATTAACGTCAGGACGTATTATTATCGTTATTGAAAAATTACAAACTTGATACATACGACACGATAAACACGAGGTTTCGTGCTACAACTTGACATCATTCAATTATTATCAGAGCCTTTACAACCTGTTGAACTATCTGATCAAGTGATTTATATTATAAGTAGACGCTAAAATATGTCGTTTCCCTCCCTGTAATAGATATTTTATCGTTTAGACAAGAATAAAGTAACTTTTTGTCGAAAAACACCTCCTTTTTATAATACCTAATGAATAAAGATAGTCACGCTTATTTGTATATAGCTTTTCAAACAACGAGAGTGCTTAATTCGAGAAAGCTCGTTTTAAGTCCATAACTTAATAAATTAAAAAGCAATATAGAATTGTTGACACTACATAGAAACTGGGGGAAATTGTATCTTCAAGATGGGCGTAAATTTGCCAACTTAAAGGCGATTTCATGATTTTATCAATGGTAAAACTACCTCTCAACTTCCCCTTCTTCCTAATAGTCGATCCTATCACGCCCATTTCCGGCCACTGGGGTTCTTGTTTAGAATAGAATCGATGTCAACCGCAGATTAATTGATTTTATCATTTCGACGGGGTTATATTTTCTGCTTTAAAAATTTTAAATTCTTTTTTTTTAGCTAATTAAAACACATTTAGTTTTAACAAGTAACTAATTTTTACACAATTTCAAGGACTTCTTTTTATACTTGGAACTAATTAAGTAAAAAAGGAAGAAAGGAAAAAAAAGTATAAGGGTTTATTAGTGTGGACCCTAGCTGTAAAGAATGCTCAAGCGAGGCTAGAACAAAGATTGCTATTACGTTTTGGCTCGTTAGCCTACACTCATCCTTACTCTGGTTTCTCGTAAAACAAAAAAGTAATCACACACTTGCTTTGTATTTTCTCAAATTTTTTACATTTAGCTCTAATTTTTACCAACTTTACAAACTAAAACTTAGTTTCACTAAACGTGAGATGAAAATAGTCCATTTTCTTGTCAGTAGGATTGATAGTCCAGTCAATGTTTCTACGAAAATGTGGTCCCCTGATTAACCGAAAAAAAGTCCATAACTGAAACCAGTGGGATTGTCAGGAGCGTTTTTAAGGTAATTTTTTTTGTTTTTTCGCAAATATCTCGAAAACTGTTGGTCGTAAGCGAAATAATTATTAGTACAAATTTAAAGAATTTTGAATTTTCTACAATTTTGAGCTAATACAATTTTTTGTAGGACCAAACGTATCTGAGCTACGACCGTCCTTCTGGGGTTAAAATTGTGTTTTTTAAATTTACCCCCATCCCTACATGTTGATTGTTAGTTGATTTTAGATAGTTGATTTTTAATGGAAATTGAATTTTCTACAACGTTTACTTAGTACACGTTTTTGATTAGGTAACGCCTTCCCCACTTTTGTAAAATCTGACTTTTTTTTAGGAAAAACTCGAAAATC